>JAMPIV010009787.1:0-59073 GCA_024509875.1 Oreohelix idahoensis
GGGGGGGAGTGGGTGTTGGGTTGGGTTAGTAAAGAAGGGATTGAGGGGGAATTTAGGATTGAGTTTGTTATTGGATAGAGTGTTTTAAGTTTTTGGGAAATGGGGTAATATTGTGAGTTAGGGGTTGAGTAAGTTTGGAGGTGTGATTTAGTTTATTAGTATGGTGTATGGAGGTTTGGATTGAGGTGATTGGGGTGTTTGGTGGGGTGGGGTTTAATTGGTGTTAGGTGGAGGGGGGGGTGAGTGAGGTTAAATAGAGAAGGATATTGGTTGAGTAGATTTGTTATGAGGGTAGTGTGTCACTTGGTGGGGGTGTTTTGTGTTTTGGTCGTTTTTGGTGTGCTAGCGGGGGGTGGGCACTATATGGTTTTGTGGTGATTCTATGATTTAGTTAAGTTAGTATATATTTATCCGAGGTGAAGAAAATTTGGGGTTTTTAGATTAAGTAGGTTTTGGTTGTTGGATAGTGTATGTTTTTCTGTTAATGTTGGTGTTTTAGGTGTTTTATGTAGTGCTAAAAACTCTATGCTTTTTGTGAGTATTGGTGTTAATAGGAGTTGATATGAGTGTGTAGGTGAGTGTTTAGTTTTAGTAGATTTGAATTTTGTCTTTTTGTTTATACAAATATGTTTTAATGTATGATAATATGAAAGAAGTTTTATATAGAAATTTGATAAATGATTTAGATGAGTGTTTCGATATTACAGTTTAAAATTGTTTATTGTGGTGTGGGATTTTTTCGATGTGTATTTGGTTGTTGTCGTGGGTTTGTGATTGGGATGTAATAGTTGATTATGTGGATTTTATTTTGTCATTTCCAAAGATTTTTGTAATTATAATGTTGAATTGTTGTGTAAAAATTAGTTTATGTTGGTTTATATTATGTTTATGGTTTTGTTATATTAAATTGTGTGATATATATGGTGAATTATAATAGACTGTTAGAATTAAAGAGGGTAAGTGTTGATTGTTAGGTTTAGAATATGGATTATGTTATTTTATGTGTAATGGAACGAGACACATTGTTTTAGATATACAGTTTTTTAGTAAAAGTATAACATTGACACAAAGCAATGGATAAACAAAAGAAACCATTAGCAAGATTGGAAAAACAAAGAAAGACAGATTTTAAACAGAAGCAGAAACCAGAAGTTCCAAAGTCAAGGCCATGAAGTTTACATTGAAGCAAAAAAGTATGAAGAAGAAACATCAAAAGAGACAAAAGGAAGTATATTGATGAGAGTTGGCAAGGGAAGTCAGAGGAAAGCTGCAGCCAAAGGAAATAGAGGGACCTGTACAACAAATTCTGTTTATTACAAAGAAGATAATAAAGGTAATATAAGCAAGCAAAAGGCCTCATAAAAGATAAGAATGGAAATTGCTTAGTAATATACAAGGAACAAATAAAGAGATGGACAGAACATTTTGAGGAACTTATCAATAGACGCAGCTCCAACTAATTCACCCATGACATCCAGCCAGCAGAAGAGCTACAAATCCGCTGTTAACGACCAAGTAAAGAAGAAATAAAGAAAGCCATAAAGCTTCTGAAAGATGGAAAAGCAACTGGTCCAGATGGCATTCCAGTATAGCCCATCAAAACAGATATTGATATCCCTCTACATAGATATTTATAATAACAAACTATTTGGCAAAAAGTCTTGGGAGAGAGATGGAAATACCCACAGAATGAATGGAAGGAAGTTATCTGAGTCAAGTTGCCTAAAAAGGGAAATTTAACAAGAGTGCACAAATTATAGAGCAGTATAATTGTTACTATCAGTGCCAGGAAAAAATATTAAACAGAATCATACTTGAGAGATTAAAAGAGTCCATAGACAAAGCAACTGAGAGATGAACAGAGCAGGTTTTCGACAAAAAACAGAAGATCCTGTACAGACTAGATAGCCACATATGAGAATAATAGTTGAACAAAGTCTGGATGGAATTCACCGCTTTACAATCGGATTCGTGGACTATGAAAAGGCATTTGACAGCGTAGTTAACAGAGAATCACTTTGGAAATTGATGAGGCATTTATATTATGGAGTTTCCCATGACGATCATTAACTTAATAAGGAAGACCTATGAAGACATGACCCATGCAGAGTTCTTCGTGAAGGACAACTGCAGAAACCGTTTTATTTTGAATAAGAACGGGAACGGTAGTTTGGAGTGTTTCTTCAAGCAATAGATTGGGTTATGAAAACATCGACATCACACAACATATATGGAATCCAGTGGAATCTGACTAAACGGCTTAATGATGTGGATTTTACAGATGACTTGGCTGTTTTGGCCCATAACCATAATCAGCTGCAAGAGAAAATGAAAATTCTTCATGAGAGATCACAACAAGTGGGCCTGAAAATACACATGGAAAAATCAAAGATTATGAATTAAATGCAAGAAAATTGATAACAATATTGAACTTTAAGAAGAAACACCACCACCAAAGGATGTAGAATCGTACACATATCTTGGCAGTAAGTAATATACACAAAGTTGGAGGGACGACCAGACAAAGATATCAGAATAAGAATACAAAAGACAAAAGCAGCTTTCATTGCATTTGTAAATATATGGAGATCAAGAGAAATCGAGTCCAACACAAAAAAAAGAAACTTCAACTCAAATGGCAAGTCAGTATTATTGTATGGCTCTGAAACATGGAGAACAACAAAAACAACAACTAAAAAACTACAGACTTTTATAAACGGGTGCTTGCGTAGAATAGAAGGACTGAAATGGTATGACAAAGTCACAAATGTAGAATTGATGACAAGAACCAGACAAGTGCCAGTGGAACAAGAGCTGAGAATAAGGCGCTGGCGATGGATAGGACACACATTGAAGAAACCTGTTGATAGCATTACAAGGCAGTCCTTGTTGTGGAATCCACAGGGAAAGAGAGGTAGACCAAAAAATAAACGGAGAAGAGAGCTGGATGACGAGGTGAAAATGATGAGGAAAACATGGAAAGAACTTGAGCAGATGGCACGGGACAGGAAGACTTATCATGTGTTTGTTGAAGGCCTATGCTCCTCGGGGAGCTAATGGGTATTGGAATAAGTGACCAAAATTTAACAGATCACACAATTTGGACATAAAGAGACATAACGCCTTATTAAAAAGCAATAATAGCTTATTAAAAAGCAATAATGGACGGAAAAGTTAAATGCAAACAGTTGAAAGAAAGCAACATTATAAAAAAGGATGATATAAAAACATGGATAGGAATGAGTACACAGGTCTCGCTGACGGCACCCCCTCCTCTGACCGTGGTGGTGCTGTATATATTATAACTAAACTAAATCTGGATGCAGGTCGACTTGCCCAGAATCGTGATGCGTTCAGAGCAGCTGTAATGGAGACAACGTTCTGGAAAGAATACGTCACATGATGATGATGATGATGCCCGCAGTAGCATTGTACAAAAACATAATTCACTTATGTTTTTCAGATCTTATTGTAGGTAATATTTTCCTTATTCATTATGAATTGTGCTGTTTTTGAAAAAAAAAATTGATAAAGAAAACGATCAGTTTCATATAAGGGATCGCACACATATGACATCACCAAATTTTAGCAATTATTTAACCCCCCCCCCCCCCCTTTCCCCCCTCCCTTGTAATAGATTGGTTTACCTAATTACTGTATGTCTTCTCTGGATGGTGAGGTGGAGTTTCTTTTTGAGTTCCTAGGATCGTCTCTCTAGTTCGCGCCCATGCAGCAAAATTTCTCTCTTTCTCTCTCTCTCACTCCCTCTCTGTATCTGTCTTTCTCTCTCTCATAAAGCTCTCTCTCCTCTCTGTCTTCTTCACTCCCTCTCTGTATCTGTCCTTTCTCTCTCCTCATAAAGCTCTCTCTCTCTATCTCTCTCTCATAAAGCTCTCTCTCTCTCTTTCTCTCTCTCTCTCTCTCTCTCTCTATCTATCTATCTATCTATCTATCTATCTATCTATCTATCTATCTATCTATCTATCTATCTATCTATCTATCTATCTATCTATCTATCTCTCATAAAGTAAAAAAAAGGTAAGAAACCCGTTACACCGCCCATTGAGGCATATTTGGAATATGGTGTTAGCCCCCATATGTCATCTTGAACCGTCAAATCGCACACTAGGGGTGATGAGGTCGGCAGTTCACGCCCGCCGCCTTAATCTTCCCCAGAGTTACTCTGGTACCCATTTGGGGCTGGGTCGACCCAGGAGCCGTTTTGTGGCCTAAAAAATTCCCGGCCTCATCTGGGGATCGAACCATAGACCACTGCGCGCCGACTAGGAAGTCAGTGCACTAACCACGTATGCTAACCGCGGCTTCCCATCTCTCATAAAGCTGACGCTATTATTCTACTTCGTGATTTTCTCATCACATTGTTTCCTTACTTCTTTTATGGAGCACACCGTGCAACTTTTACAAAATCTAATCTGGAATTTTCTTGTCGTTGTTTGTTAGCCAAGTGTTTTTAGTGTTTAATCACGTGCTAAAATGAAAATTTGAGTCAGGGTTTCCCTTAAAAACCTGTGGTCCACGGGGCCCCATTGGCTGTCGAGAATTGATTCTATGTAGGTACGTGTACATTAACCTAAAATTGTGAAATGTTTACGTTTTTTAAATTTGACTTATTATGAACATTTATTTTCTAAAAAGTGGGTACATTGAATTTCATTTTACAATAAAATCGGGACAAATCAAAGAAGTCCCATGACGCGTCGCGCGCACACACACCCACACAACCAAACCTAACACACACACACACGCACGATTTTAGAAACCTGATTTAAAATAAATAGTACTACATAATTTGTTCAGAACTATAGTTGTTACTTAATTCAAAGTAATGAGAAACAATTATGATAAGAATAATAATAAATTATTTATCTATATATTCGTTTCTGTCTGCTCTGTCTTCTTTCCCTTTGCACACCTGTTTACTCACACCCTGGCATCTAGTACAAGGTAAATTCCCACCCCCCCCCCCCCCCCCCCCACCGGCACCTTTTTTTAAATTAAAAAAAAAAAACAAAGAATAAAAAATCTTTGCCGGACCCTATATGTGCCATGAACGACTGGGAGGAAACTGTTTTCCTATGTGAGAAGATGGTCGGAGTCGTGGTTGTACCCACCTGACGCCATTCGTGACAAGTGTCGCTCAAACGCGACTTCGTAACCGGAATTTTGCTTTCCTGTTGACTTGGCGACTCCTTTTGATCCACTCGAATGCACACGTCGCAAGAGATATTGATGCCACTACAAGCAGTCTTTGTTCCCCTCTCTTGAATCTCAACCATCACCATTGTAAATTGTCATCATATCGTCTCCACCAATCACCGTGCTGGGTTATTATTATGATTTTTTTTTTTTTCGCGGAATTCGATCGCGACTGATTCAAGGGGCGGAGATTATGTGCCGTCTGCGTTCGCTACAATCCTATTAAGTGTTGTATTTGGCCAATCAGTGCCGCGCTCTAAGCTGACATGCGCCTAATCTTGTCGACAGTCCTTTCGATGATTATCAAAGCGAAAAATGGAAGACGCCGTTTCGGCGGCTCACACGAAAACAACTGGAGTCTAAATTGTGGTGTTATAGTATTGATGATATGAGCTGATTGCTTAAAACAAGCTTGAAAACAAGCCATGCGTTTGGTTATTTCAACAAATCCAGCGGCAAAAGCTGGCTGTCTAACAGACATAGTCTCGAGATTGCCAGGATAAGTGCCATAATGCTACGGTATTCCTTTCATCGTATGCACTTGAGAGTCCATTATTTCGTTTGAGCACCTATTACCAGTACCCACGTTGAGCCAGCTGAAACAGTACATACATAGGTTGTGGTTTTTATCAAGTTTTCCCACAAAATATTAAATTCATTTAAAAAGTTATGGTTGGAATTTACTTGTAAATTTTAGGCTGGTGGGAATTGTATTCTTAAAGTACCATTTATTCTTTGTTTGGTATATTGAAATTCTGATACGCACTTCAACCAAATACTTCACATTCTAGAAGTGAAAGTGGCCCCGCGTGCTAATCTAGCAAGAGATTTTAAAAGCTGTCATTAGCCAGCAACAAAATGGCAACAGATGATACATCAACGTCTTGCAAAACATCGACGTCGTCATCAGTCCCGGTATCTCCACCTCCAACATTACAGGCTACAGCTCCAAGGTTACCACCAACATGCACACTATCGGCAACGCCCCTGCCTTCAAAAAAATCCTCTTTTACTATCAGCAGTATTCTGGGTGACGATAAAGTCGAAGAAAAATAAGAAAGGAAAACACAACGGCGGCAAAAAAGACAGGAAAGAAAATGACGATGTGTGCGATAAGTCACACGATGAGGTCAGCCAGGAGGCGGTTGTTACAAGTATTTCAGGTTTATACCAGCGGTTTCAGCTTTATTCTGACCAAACGCGACTAGGTCCAGGTATGGCAACGGCAAGTTTTGGTCTCTGGTATCCGTGGTATCCTGGACTTATCACATCGTTTCATGCTGATGGTGAGTAATAAGTAGTATTCTTTATCTACACTTTTAAATATTTTTATAGGATCTTTACATCTAAAAAAAAACAAGTAGTCACATTTTGATTTTAAGCAAATTGACTTTAAACAAAGCTGTTCATTAGTCGAAGTTTTTTGGTTGAAGTGCACATTTGTCTCTATTAACTGCAGGTTCAATACGCAATATTTGACGTTTCAGCTTTCGACTTCTGTCTAGTCTTAGTGGTGGTATATCTGACATTGTCTCTGTTTTGTATCTTAGTCGCTTTTATTCTGTCATCGTGGCGTCAGGCTGCGCATGTATAATATTAACTTTCTTTTTTTTTTTCATTCTCTGCGTCGGTTTCAAGCGCGACGATGAAAAAAATGCTAATAAAATGTTAGTGCTGAAATCGGAAATCATAGTCATATAATAGTAATAATACAGTAATAACAATAATAAGAACAGCGATAATAATAATAACAACAATAATAATAATATTAATAGTTCTTTATTTTTTAAAGGCAGAGAGCGGGATAATGCTAAAATTGTCGTCTTTAAAGTGAAAATAATAACAATAAATTAAAACAATGATAGTTATTTATGATGATGAAGATAATAATAACTCCATCATCATCTAAAGTTCGCAGTTCTTACTCTTCAATGTGCTACGTATGCATTACTATTATTATAGTTTTTTGTTGTTGTTGTTGAAATTTTGTATTGTAAAAACTACAGTAGAATTATCACATGTGCCGAGCCGGCTACAGGGAAGAAAATGGAACCACTGGCTCAGGGAGTAATGGCTCAGTGGAGCCAAAACTCTTCCAAAGAAAAAAAACAAACTAAAACACAATGAATTATTTATAGGTGACAACTGTCTCCCTTTTTTGCCCTAGTTTGAATTTTCGTCCATGCCATTTTTGTTTACCCGATCAGCTATTGTCATCACCGTTACCATCTTCTGTTGCGCTCCTTACGGAGCATAGAGCCACCGCTGTAGCTTGGCCCCCTTGCAGGAAGCCGGCACCAAGCGGTGGTTTCTGTGCCTATTTATTTTAGAGATGAGGTTTCTAGCCTCATGCAAAATTTCATATTAGTCGCCTTTAACGTCATGCCTGAGGTTGGAGTAGGCCTTTTATTTATGTGTGTTTTTAAACAGACTCCTCCGGAACTACACGAGACCCACCGTTTTCGTTATTTTAATAACGAAATATTTAATAATATTATAAACTATAATTATTATATTTATAAATTTCTTTAAGTCTTTAATTAAATACTATGTTGCAAATAGAAAAACACAATGTGAGAAAATTTTCATGACTCATGTATATAATTTAATATAAAATATATATGTCGGACCAGGTGGCGCCAAATAAATAGTTGGCTGGGGGCGACTGAACCCGTACGGGACGACTGAACCTGTGTTAACTTTGGTAGACTGAACCCCTAGAGCCTACCCTGTATATATAACAACACCATACAATACATTTCTGATTAAACTTGCTATTGCATGCACGACATAGTCATGAATTAAAACACGACCACGACATAGCCGTGAATTAAAACCCGACCACGACATAGTTGTGAATTAAAACATGACCACGACATAGCCATGAATTAAAACACGACCACTACATAGGCGTGAATTAAAACACGACCACGGCATAGCCGTGAATTAAAACACGACCACGACATAGCCGTGAATTAAAACACGACCACGACATAGCCGTGAATTAACAAACAACTACATAATTTACCGCATTCGTATTTATTCACATACACAATAATGATGTAATTGTCTTTCTTTACGCGTAGCTTGTGTACGAACATTTAGTGAAAAAAATAAAAATAAAAACGATGCTTCTGTCACGTGCCATCCGCTCAAGGTCTTTAAGTCTTATGTATCACTTTCTTTTCTGTATCCAGTTCTCGTCTCCATGTGTTTAGTTGTTTGTTTGTTTGTTTTTGCCTCAACCTATTTATCTAACCAGTGAATTTCCAACACGCACTGCCTTGTAATGCAAAAATATGTAGATGTGGCCTAATATACGACACACACAACTAATGACAATTAAAATTAATAAAGAGAAGAGCAATGGGAAAATAACAGTGCTGTCACAAAGAATGTACTCGAAATCCCCCTTGTTTTCTGCTTCGTCTGCAAATTGTAACGCTTTCACGTTGATATAAAAGCTTACTGTATTATTACCCGCCTTCTTCAATGAAACGTGTGCTGCATTTCTAAGAAAAACATTGAGACGTACTGCGTAATGACCTAAATTAATCCTAACATTAATTATACTGCGTTACCAAAACGAACGAACAGATGGACAAAAGGATAAAGAGAGAGGGGAGGGCTGAAAATCAGGAACGCATGCAACACGCGTCGCGCGATACACAAATGCTGCCATCACGCGTGTAAGTCTACATGCACTAATTTTTTTTCAGACGGACAGTGATAAAATACACTACCCTTTCCCAGAGTTAGGTTTATAAATCATAAAAAAACTCTTATTAGAAAAGATAACATTAGATGGGTTTACGGTTGAAAACATAACAGTACCCAGACAGCACATCTTCGAAACAGGAGGTAGAAGAAATTGCATATTTTGAATGCAGCCACGTAGCTCCTTTAAATTTGTATTTTTGGGTTCCTTAGGGCTTGCTGACAAATAATATGTAAAACGTTACGCAAATAGTCCAGGAATTAATAAATTATACCCAAAATAAAATATTGGGGGTGCCTGACAGCATAAAATCATTTCTGCTCATAAGATTTTTTTTTAACGTGTTTGAAAAAAATTTACGTTACAGAAATAGCCTACCATGTAAACTCCAAATTGATTGGAGCGCAACAAATGAAAGCCTAACCACGATTGGTCGGGCTATAAATACTATCTTGGTTGTTAGGGGAAACGGGGAAAGGTAACATTTTTTCAAACACTTGTCGAAACGGGGCTCATTGGTCAGACTCGCTGATATACACACTTGGGAGCGTTAGTTCGAAACCACTTGTTTAAATAAGATTGATAAAGCATCAGTGCGTTGAAGCCAGCTTATATTTGGCTAAATAAAAGCCTGGAAGATAAGCAGATGGGAATTTGTGCCAGTTTGTGCCAGAATTCATTGCTAATCAACGTATCTGTGTTTATTCGTATGAATTGTGGTAAGCTTGAACCATTCAATATCTTTTAATGAAAATTGAATGTGAATTGTTGATTTATGCCTGTATATATATGTGTAGTTCAGTGGCCAACGTGAGGTAAAGCCTGTAATGCTCCAGCCTGAACAGAGGGTGTCGGAGAGAAGTAAAACGGCATGGAATGGCCAAACAGTACACTGACACCTGGATGATTGAATAGAAAGAAATAATGCTGGAATTGCAGAGGCGTAGTAACCATTAAGAAGGGTAATACTGGAATAAAGTATTTCAAATGAAGCTGACAGTTGGCCTAATGCTCTGAACTCAATGTTTGTGCTGTGTTGTGATCAGTGTAACAAGAGAGTTTAAGTTAGTTATGAAGTAGAAGGTACATCCTTCTTGATTTCAGGGACAGTGGTCTTGATGGTACTGAGCAGCACCTAGTCAGAGCTTTGCTGAATCCAGTGTCGGACAGCATACTCCTTGGTCCTTTTAGCTATCAGTGAGGTGTCTCCAGAGCCCAGAGGAGAATTCGAGCAGAGGAGTCCTTTCCTGCCGCCATCACGCCAGATAAGCTAACTTGGCCAGCTGAGCTCAACATTATGTCCCCTCATCTTGAACTGACTTTGTAAAATTAACATTAAGAGGGGAATTTACTTGTCTTAAAATCAGGAACTGTGAACATCTCCAATACTAGTCCCTAAAGACAAACTATTGAAGTCATGATGACAAATACCAACAGAGCTTGAACAAAACAAAACCAGTATTACCTCATTTTACTACTACACAACTGACACACATAGAACATTTGTAATAATATATGTCACTACAATATTCATATTAAATACATTCTGTACATAACTTGTAATTTAAATTGATTGTGATTCCTGGTTCCCTTGTAGTTGAATCAGGACACATATTCATTCATGCCAGTAATGAATACATATTGTTATTTGAAAAGTTACGAGTGACTTCTTTAAGATATTCTCATAGAGTGTTATATGTATGTGAGTGTCACAGTGTTGTTAAGAGTAGTGGATTAAATTAAATTGTTTATCTGTCTGTTGTTGTGACTTACACTTCATCATACACATACCCTAGACACATAACGTAGTCATCACACTATTCCAGAATAATTCTGACTGAGATATATAGAGATATGTGGTAGCAAGTAAGGTTATATATAATACACTACTCTTATTAGATATATATACCTTCACAGCTGATCTCAGTCAGTACACTAAGTCCCCTATAAATATTTATAACATCCCACTTCACCACATATATTGGGGTCTCGCTCTTGGGATTTTGAATCTTTAACTATTAACAATATTGGGGGTAATTCACTTCAGGGAATATAAGAATTAAAAGGTATCCTTGGGTGGAATTAAAATAAGGTTGAGCTCACGGTGCCTGTGTTGTCCATTATATATATTTAGAATTTGAATTGTTGGTTAGACATTGTAGAAATTTACATGATAGACAATGGCGGACCTGGCCAAGTTTCGATCTGCTGCTGTTCAGACTGCAAAAGAGTTAGGATTAGATGGGCAAGTTATGGTTGCCTATGTCACGACGGAATGTGACAAATTTATTGAACGTGAAGAAAGAAGGTTTGAAGCCGAAAGAAAGTTAGAGGCTGAGAATTAAGAAGTTACAGTTTAAGGCTGAGGCTGAGACTAAGAGGTTGCAAGCTGAGGCTGAGACTAAGAGGTTGCAGATTGAGGCTGACAAAGAGGCTAAGAAATTGGAGGCAGAAAGAGAAGACAAAAGATTAGCTACAGAAAGAGAAGCCGAGGAAAGAAGACAGGCTGCAGAAAGGGAAGAGAGGAAATTAGCTGCAGAAAGGGAAGCAGAAGATAAAAGATTACAAAGGGAACATGAGTTACGACTAAGGGAGTTTGAGTTTCAAGGCCATGCTCCTGAAAATGGTGCCAGTCCCTTTGCCTCTGATGCTACGGTTACTCAAGGAGCCTCAACCTCAGCTATGAATTTTCATTTAGATCATTTTGTTGAGAAAGACGATGATATAGAGAGCTACCTAAATAGGTATGAACTATTAGCTACCACGTATGGGTTAGAGAGAGAAAGGTGGAGCTTAAAGTTATCTCAGGGACTTCGTGGGGCAGCTTATGAAGTTTTTGCAAAAATGAGCAGAGGTGATCAGGAAAATTATGACATGCTAAAGCAGGCTCTTTTGTTAAGGTATGAAAAGAATGCAGAGTTTTACAGGAAAAAATTTAGGAATGCTAAACTACTGTCAGGTGAAACCTATCACCAGTTCTCTGCACGAATAGAGACATACTTGGAGAAATGGACTTCTCTGGGGAAAACCCAAGATCTTAAGGAAATGGTCCTTATAGAGCAACTAAGAGAGTCCATGGCTCCAGACCTGAGAAAGTTTCTCATGGAACAAGGTGCAGAGAGGCTGGTGAGTTGCTAAATGTTGCTGAAAGGTATCAAGCAGCTCAAGCAGAGGTAACAGGTAATAAAAAGAAACAGGTGGACAACTTTAGGGCACCACAGAACTTTAATAAATTTGATCCTAAGGATCAAAATAAAGGTAAGCACCAATTTGATAGGCCACGGTATGAAAATAAAAATAAATTCCCACAATTCGATGAAAGGAAATATAATGAAAGAAAATCTTTCAACCAAGGAAAAAGGTGGTGTAAGAATTGTCAGATGGACAATCATGACACTGACCGTTGCAGAAGGAAACCTGTGTATATGGCAACCCTTCAGGTCAGGTCGACCTCAAGACAGGAGGAGGATATTATGTTAGATACCACTCCAGAAGAGATGAGGAAGGCACAGGCTGGGGATAAAACACTCAAGCCTTGTTTCAGAAAATTGTCAACTTGTCATACAACTCCAGGCAAGGGAGATTTTTACATGAAAAACAAGTTGATGTATAGGAAGACTGGAGCTAGATCCAATGGTCACGGACAGCTGGTTCTTCCAAAAAGATATAGGACAGACTTAATAAGGAGCCTACATGTGAAACCAGATGGGGACCATGAGAAGATAGGTACCATCATTCAAAAGGTGGCTCACAATTATTATTGGCCCAAAGCAAGATGGGACATTGAGAATTTTGTAGAAAGGTGTAGCATAGCACATGAGGGAACACCCACAAGTGGGAACATTGATCAGGACCTGGACACGCCACGGGGCAAAATTAGGCCTGATAATAAAAAGAAAAATAGATTTGATAAAGTGGACCAAATGGAATGGGAAGCCCCTTTTCACGGACAAGCTTCACTTAACTGTTTTACAATGGCCACTATGCGGAGAGTGCAAAAAGATGTCTTACCCCAGGATAAGCCGAAATCCCTCAATCGGACTTAAACAAACTGGAGGAAGAAGATGTAGAGAGGAAATCTCTCATCAAGAATTTTAAGTGGGGAGAAAGCCCCAAAAGAAAAATTGGTAGCGGTCGTTTTGTGAATGATAATTCTGGGAGGAAAAATCATCACTATAAAGCTTCGAGTGGAAGAGACCATACCGGTGCATGGACAAATAGGTCCACACAATTAAAGGTCCATATGTAGCTTTGTTAAGAACGTGGACTGATGAAAAGGCAGAGGAAAACATTACATCTTCATACCAATATGTGAATGAGCTGACCACTCGGTTGAAAACTGGCTGGAAACTTGCCAATGAAAATTTGAAACAAGCCAGGAAGAAACATGCTGCCTATTATAACAGGAAGGCGAAAGACAGAAATTTGGCTGTGGGAGAGAAAGTACTGCTTCTTTTGCCTGGGAGTCAGAATAAGTTACAAATTGGATGGCAGGGTCCATATACAGTTTTAGAGAAGGTGTCTAGAACAAATTATAAGATAGATAAGAAGGGGAAAGAAAAAATCTATCATGTGAATCTCCTGAAGAAATATTTGGAAAGAGAACATCAGGAAGAGACACACTTGTTGACCTTGTCCATCGCCATGGAGATGAAAAAGGAACCACTTTCATCATTTGAATATCCATTACACCCCTGTGAGACAGCAGCACAGGTGAAAATCAGTACACATTTAACGAAAACTCAGAAAGAGAGAGTGCAACAGGTTCTAAATAATCATGCAGAGGTGTTAACAGACCGACCAGGGCATACAAACCTATTGGAATATGATATGAAACTGATAGACCCCACACCTGTCTGTATGAAACCATATTCGATTCCGTTTGCTAAGGAGAAAGCTTTGAAGGAAGAGATAGACTATCTGTTGAAGGAAGGAATTATTTCGCACAGTGAGTCTTCGTATAGTTCCGGTGTTGTACTCTTAAGGAAGCCCTCTGGAGAACATAGACTCTGTATAGATTACAGGAGACTGAATGCTATTACAGAAGGACAGGTGGATCCATTGCCGGATACAAATCAGCTGTTTGCCAGACTAAATAAAGCTAAATATTTCTCAAAAGTGGATCTGAGTAAAGGATACTATCAGATTCCAGTAAAGCCTGAGGTTAGACCATACCTAGCTTTTAGTACCTCAGAAGGACACTATGAGTTTAATAGATTGCCATTTGGATTGAAGAATGCGCCTAGTGTCTTCTCTAGAATGATGAGAAAATTATTGGATCCTCTGAATAATCCCTGTATAACAAATTTTATGGATGATATCCTTATAGCAACAGAAACATTTGAGGAACACATTGACTCTCTGAACATGCTGTTTGATCGACTTAGGGAGGCAAATTTAACAGCCCGTCCAACCAAATGTTGCGTTGGATGTAAAGAATTGGAATTTTTGGGACACACAGTTTATCAGGGAAATATGACCCCTGACCCAAAGAATTTAGAAAAACTACAGAAAGCCCCGAGACCACAAACCAAGAAGGACGTGAGATCCTTTGTCTCATTATGTGGTTTCTACCAGAAGTATATCAAGAACTTTAATTCCATATGTGCACCGTTAACTGAATTGACACGTAAAGGACTTCCAGATCGCATTACATGGACACCACAATGTGAAATGACTTACCAAGAATTGAAGGAAAAGCTCACAAGTAAACCCATTTTGAAATTACCTGACTTAAGTCAAGAATTCATAGTAAGGACGGATGCAAGTAATATTGGGTTAGGTGCAACTCTACTACAGAAATCAGATGCATTGGATGGGGAATTAAGCCCAGTGGCATATGCTAGCAGAAAGTTGAATAAAGCTGAAATCAACTACTCAACTAGCGAAAAAGAATGTCTTGCAGTAATATGGGCAATAAAGAAATTCAATATTTATCTATATGGGAAGGCATTTAAGTTGCAAACAGATCACAAACCTTTATCGTTTCTAGCACAGGCTAAGCATGAGAACTCTAGGTTACTCCGATGGTCTTTACTTCTGGCTCCATATAATTTTAGCATTGAGTATATATCTGGAAAAACCAATTTGGGAGCGGATTTTTTAAGCCGCCATCCGTGTGATGAGAATCACCGTAAACCCCAGAAATAATAATAAATTTCTCTATGTGTATATAGAATAAAGGACTGACATATAATGTCTGTTTTAAGAGGGGAGGTGTCGTGAAATATTCTAATCCACATATATAAATTATTAGGTAAATATAAAGCCTAACAAATAAAATTAATAAAGAGAAGAGCAATGGGAAAATAACAGTGCTGTCACAAAGAATGTACTCGAAATCCCCCTTGTTTTCTGCTTCGTCTGCAAATTGTAACGCTTTCACGTTGATATAAAAGCTTACTGTATTATTACCCGCCTTCTTCAATGAAACGTGTGCTGCATTTCTAAGAAAAACATTGAGACGTACTGCGTAATGACCTAAATTAATCCTAACATTAATTATACTGCGTTACCAAAACGAACGAACAGATGGACAAAAGGATAAAGAGAGAGGGGAGGGCTGAAAATCAGGAACGCATGCAACACGCGTCGCGCGATACACAAATGCTGCCATCACGCGTGTAAGTCTACATGCACTAATTTTTTTTCAGACGGACAGTGATAAAATACACTACCCTTTCCCAGAGTTAGGTTTATAAATCATAAAAAAAACTCTTATTAGAAAAGATAACATTAGATGGGTTTACGGTTGAAAACATAACAGTACCCAGACAGCACATCTTCGAAACAGGAGGTAGAAGAAATTGCATATTTTGAATGCAGCCACGTAGCTCCTTTAAATTTGTATTTTTGGGTTCCTTAGGGCTTGCTGACAAATAATATGTAAAACGTTACGCAAATAGTCCAGGAATTAATAAATTATACCCAAAATAAAATATTGGGGGTGCCTGACAGCATAAAATCATTTCTGCTCATAAGATTTTTTTTTTAACGTGTTTGAAAAAAAAATTTACGTTACAGAAATAGCCTACCATGTAAACTCCAAATTGATTGGAGCGCAACAAATGAAAGCCTAACCACGATTGGTCGGGCTATAAATACTATCTTGGTTGTTAGGGGAAACGGGGAAAGGTAACATTTTTTCAAACACTTGTCGAAACGGGGCTCATTGGTCAGACTCGCTGATATACACACTTGGGAGCGTTAGTTCGAAACCACTTGTTTAAATAAGATTGATAAAGCATCAGTGCGTTGAAGCCAGCTTATATTTGGCTAAATAAAAGCCTGGAAGATAAGCAGATGGGAATTTGTGCCAGTTTGTGCCAGAATTCATTGCTAATCAACGTATCTGTGTTTATTCGTATGAATTGTGGTAAGCTTGAACCATTCAATATCTTTTAATGAAAATTGAATGTGAATTGTTGATTTATGCCTGTATATATATGTGTAGTTCAGTGGCCAACGTGAGGTAAAGCCTGTAATGCTCCAGCCTGAACAGAGGGTGTCGGAGAGAAGTAAAACGGCATGGAATGGCCAAACAGTACACTGACACCTGGATGATTGAATAGAAAGAAATAATGCTGGAATTGCAGAGGCGTAGTAACCATTAAGAAGGGTAATACTGGAATAAAGTATTTCAAATGAAGCTGACAGTTGGCCTAATGCTCTGAACTCAATGTTTGTGCTGTGTTGTGATCAGTGTAACAAGAGAGTTTAAGTTAGTTATGAAGTAGAAGGTACATCCTTCTTGATTTCAGGGACAGTGGTCTTGATGGTACTGAGCAGCACCTAGTCAGAGCTTTGCTGAATCCAGTGTCGGACAGCATACTCCTTGGTCCTTTTAGCTATCAGTGAGGTGTCTCCAGAGCCCAGAGGAGAATTCGAGCAGAGGAGTCCTTTCCTGCCGCCATCACGCCAGATAAGCTAACTTGGCCAGCTGAGCTCAACATTATGTCCCCTCATCTTGAACTGACTTTGTAAAATTAACATTAAGAGGGGAATTTACTTGTCTTAAAATCAGGAACTGTGAACATCTCCAATACTAGTCCCTAAAGACAAACTATTGAAGTCATGATGACAAATACCAACAGAGCTTGAACAAAACAAAACCAGTATTACCTCATTTTACTACTACACAACTGACACACATAGAACATTTGTAATAATATATGTCACTACAATATTCATATTAAATACATTCTGTACATAACTTGTAATTTAAATTGATTGTGATTCCTGGTTCCCTTGTAGTTGAATCAGGACACATATTCATTCATGCCAGTAATGAATACATATTGTTATTTGAAAAGTTACGAGTGACTTCTTTAAGATATTCTCATAGAGTGTTATATGTATGTGAGTGTCACAGTGTTGTTAAGAGTAGTGGATTAAATTAAATTGTTTATCTGTCTGTTGTTGTGACTTACACTTCATCATACACATACCCTAGACACATAACGTAGTCATCACACTATTCCAGAATAATTCTGACTGAGATATATAGATATGTGGTAGCAAGTAAGGTTATCTATAATACACTACTCTTAATAGATATAGATACCTTCACAGCTGATCTCAGTCAGTACACTAAGTCCCCTATAAATATTTATAACATCCCACTTCACCACAGATATTGGGGTCTCGCTCTTGGGATTTTGAATCTTTCCCTATTAAAAATATTGGGGGTAATTCACTTCAGGGAATATAAGAATTAAAAGGTATCCTTGGGTGGAATTAAATAAGGTTGAGCTCACGGTGCCTGTGTTGTCCATTATATATATTTAGAATTTGAATTGTTGGTTAGACATTGTATAAATTTACATGATAGACAATGGCGGACCTGGCCAAATTTCGATCTGCTGCGGTTCAGACTGCAAAAGAGTTAGGATTAGATGGGCAAGTTATGGTTGCCTATGTCACGACGGAATGTGACAAATTTATTGAACGTGAAGAAAGAAGATTAGAAAAAGAAGCCGAAAGAAGGTTAGAGGCTGAGACTAAGAGGTTGCAAGCTGAGGCTGAGACTAAGAGGTTGCAGATTGAGGCTGACAAAGAGGCTAAGAAATTGGAGGCAGAAAGAGAAGACAA
The DNA here is from genome assembly GCA_024509875.1 of Oreohelix idahoensis. NCBI lineage: Eukaryota > Metazoa > Mollusca > Gastropoda > Stylommatophora > Oreohelicidae > Oreohelix > Oreohelix idahoensis. The sequence goes on from JAMPIV010009787.1 coordinate 18,026, forward strand.
AAGATTAGCTACAGAAAGAGAAGCCGAGGAAAGAAGACAGGCTGCAGAAAGGGAAGAGAGGAAATTAGCTGCAGAAAGGGAAGCAGAAGATAAAAGATTACAAAGGGAACATGAGTTACGACTAAGGGAGTTTGAGTTTCAAGGCCATGCTCCTGAAAATGGTGCCAGTCCCTTTGCCTCTGATGCTACGGTTACTCAAGGAGCCTCAACCTCAGCTATGAATTTTCATTTAGATCATTTTGTTGAGAAAGACGATGATATAGAGAGCTACCTAAATAGGTATGAGCTATTAGCTACCACGTATGGGTTAGAGAGAGAAAGGTGGAGCTTAAAGTTATCTCAGGGACTTCGTGGGGCAGCTTATGAAGTTTTTGCAAAAATGAGCAGAGGTGATCAGGAAAATTATGACATGCTAAAGCAGGCTCTTTTGTTAAGGTATGAAAAGAATGCAGAGTTTTACAGGAAAAAATTTAGGAATGCTAAACTACTGTCAGGTGAAACCTATCACCAGTTCTCTGCACGAATAGAGACATACTTGGAGAAATGGACTTCTCTGGGGAAAACCCAAGATCTTAAGGAAATGGTCCTTATAGAGCAATTAAGAGAGTCCATGGCTCCAGACCTGAGAAAGTTTCTCATGGAACAAGGTGCAGAGAGGCTGGATGAGTTGCTAAATGTTGCTGAAAGGTATCAAGCAGCTCAAGCAGAGGTAACAGGTAATAAAAAGAAACAGGTGGACAACTTTAGGGCACCACAGAACTTTAATAAATTTGATCCTAAGGATCAAAATAAAGGTAAGCACCAATTTGATAGGCCACGGTATGAAAATAAAAATAAATTCCCACAATTCGATGAAAGGAAATATAATGAAAGAAAATCTTTCAACCAAGGAAAAAGGTGGTGTAAAAATTGTCAGATGGACAATCATGACACTGACCGTTGCAGAAGGAAACCTGTGTATATGGCAACCCTTCAGGTCAGGTCGACCTCAAGACAGGAGGAGGATATTATGTTAGATACCACTCCAGAAGAGATGAGGAAGGCACAGGCTGGGGATAAAACACTCAAGCCTTGTTTCAGAAAATTGTCAACTTGTCATACAACTCCAGGCAAGGGAGATTTTTACATGAAAAACAAGTTGATGTATAGGAAGACTGGAGCTAGATCCAATGGTCACGGACAGCTGGTTCTTCCAAAAAGATATAGGACAGACTTAATAAGGAGCCTACATGTGAAACCAGATGGGGACCATGAGAAGATAGGTACCATCATTCAAAAGGTGGCTCACAATTATTATTGGCCCAAAGCAAGATGGGACATTGAGAATTTTGTAGAAAGGTGTAGCATAGCACATGAGGGAACACCCACAAGTGGGAACATGGATCAGGACCTGGACACGCCACGGGGCAAAATTAGGCCTGATAATAAAAGGAAAAATAAATTTGATAAAGTGGACCAAATGGAATGGGAAGCCCCTTTTCACGGACAAGCTTCACTTAACTGTTTTACAATGGCCACTATGCGGAGAGTGCAAAAGGATGTCTTACCCCAGGATAAGCCGACAATCCCTCAATCGGACTTAAACAAACTGGAGGAAGAAGATGTAGAGAGGAAATCTCTCATCAAGAATTTTAAGTGGGGAGAAAGCCCCAAAAGAAAAATTGGTAGCGGTCGTTTTGTGAATGATAATTCTGGGGGAAAAATCATCACTATAAAGCTTCGAGTGGAAGAGACCATACCGGTGCATGGACAAATAGGTCCACACAATTAAAGGTCCATATGTAGCTTTGTTAAGAACGTGGACTGATGAAAAGGCAGAGGAAAACATTACATCTTCATACCAATATGTGAATGAGCTGACCACTCGGTTGAAAACTGGCTGGAAACTTGCCAATGAAAATTTGAAACAAGCCAGGAAGAAACATGCTGCCTATTATAACAGGAAGGCGAAAGACAGAAATTTGGCTGTGGGAGAGAAAGTACTGCTTCTTTTGCCTGGGAGTCAGAATAAGTTACAAATTGGATGGCAGGGTCCATATACAGTTTTAGAGAAGGTGTCTAGAACAAATTATAAGATAGATAAGAAGGGGAAAGAAAAAATCTATCATGTGAATCTCCTGAAGAAATATTTGGAAAGAGAACATCAGGAAGAGACACACTTGTTGACCTTGTCCATCGCCATGGAGATGAAAAAGGAACCACTTTCATCATTTGAATATCCATTACACCCCTGTGAGACAGCAGCACAGGTGAAAATCAGTACACATTTAACGAAAACTCAGAAAGAGAGAGTGCAACAGGTTCTAAATAATCATGCAGAGGTGTTAACAGACCGACCAGGGCATACAAACCTATTGGAATATGATATGAAACTGATAGACCCCACACCTGTCTGTATGAAACCATATTCGATTCCGTTTGCTAAGGAGAAAGCTTTGAAGGAAGAGATAGACTATCTGTTGAAGGAAGGAATTATTTCGCACAGTGAGTCTTCGTATAGTTCCGGTGTTGTACTCTTAAGGAAGCCCTCTGGAGAACATAGACTCTGTATAGATTACAGGAGACTGAATGCTATTACAGAAGGACAGGTGGATCCATTGCCGGATACAAATCAGCTGTTTGCCAGACTAAATAAAGCTAAATATTTCTCAAAAGTGGATCTGAGTAAAGGATACTATCAGATTCCAGTAAAGCCTGAGGTTAGACCATACCTAGCTTTTAGTACCTCAGAAGGACACTATGAGTTTAATAGATTGCCATTTGGATTGAAGAATGCGCCTAGTGTCTTCTCTAGAATGATGAGAAAATTATTGGATCCTCTGAATAATCCCTGTATAACAAATTTTATGGATGATATCCTTATAGCAACAGAAACATTTGAGGAACACATTGACTCTCTGAACATGCTGTTTGATCGACTTAGGGAGGCAAATTTAACAGCCCGTCCAACCAAATGTTGCGTTGGATGTAAAGAATTGGAATTTTTGGGACACACAGTTTATCAGGGAAATATGACCCCTGACCCAAAGAATTTAGAAAAACTACAGAAAGCCCCGAGACCACAAACCAAGAAGGACGTGAGATCCTTTGTCTCATTATGTGGTTTCTACCAGAAGTATATCAAGAACTTTAATTCCATATGTGCACCGTTAACTGAATTGACACGTAAAGGACTTCCAGATCGCATTACATGGACACCACAATGTGAAATGACTTACCAAGAATTGAAGGAAAAGCTCACAAGTAAACCCATTTTGAAATTACCTGACTTAAGTCAAGAATTCATAGTAAGGACGGATGCAAGTAATATTGGGTTAGGTGCAACTCTACTACAGAAATCAGATGCATTGGATGGGGAATTAAGCCCAGTGGCATATGCTAGCAGAAAGTTGAATAAAGCTGAAATCAACTACTCAACTAGCGAAAAAGAATGTCTTGCAGTAATATGGGCAATAAAGAAATTCAATATTTATCTATATGGGAAGGCATTTAAGTTGCAAACAGATCACAAACCTTTATCGTTTCTAGCACAGGCTAAGCATGAGAACTCTAGGTTACTCCGATGGTCTTTACTTCTGGCTCCATATAATTTTAGCATTGAGTATATATCTGGAAAAACCAATTTGGGAGCGGATTTTTTAAGCCGCCATCCGTGTGATGAGAATCACCGTAAACCCCAGAAATAATAATAAATTTCTCTATGTGTATATAGAATAAAGGACTGACATATAATGTCTGTTTTAAGAGGGGAGGTGTCGTGAAATATTCTAATCCACATATATAAATTATTAGGTAAATATAAAGCCTAACAAATAAAATTAATAAAGAGAAGAGCAATGGGAAAATAACAGTGCTGTCACAAAGAATGTACTCGAAATCCCCCTTGTTTTCTGCTTCGTCTGCAAATTGTAACGCTTTCACGTTGATATAAAAGCTTACTGTATTATTACCCGCCTTCTTCAATGAAACGTGTGCTGCATTTCTAAGAAAAACATTGAGACGTACTGCGTAATGACCTAAATTAATCCTAACATTAATTATACTGCGTTACCAAAACGAACGAACAGATGGACAAAAGGATAAAGAGAGAGGGGAGGGCTGAAAATCAGGAACGCATGCAACACGCGTCGCGCGATACACAAATGCTGCCATCACGCGTGTAAGTCTACATGCACTAATTTTTTTTCAGACGGACAGTGATAAAATACACTACCCTTTCCCAGAGTTAGGTTTATAAATCATAAAAAAACTCTTATTAGAAAAGATAACATTAGATGGGTTTACGGTTGAAAACATAACAGTACCCAGACAGCACATCTTCGAAACAGGAGGTAGAAGAAATTGCATATTTTGAATGCAGCCACGTAGCTCCTTTAAATTTGTATTTTTGGGTTCCTTAGGGCTTGCTGACAAATAATATGTAAAACGTTACGCAAATAGTCCAGGAATTAATAAATTATACCCAAAATAAAATATTGGGGGTGCCTGACAGCATAAAATCATTTCTGCTCATAAGATTTTTTTTTAACGTGTTTGAAAAAAATTTACGTTACAGAAATAGCCTACCATGTAAACTCCAAATTGATTGGAGCGCAACAAATGAAAGCCTAACCACGATTGGTCGGGCTATAAATACTATCTTGGTTGTTAGGGGAAACGGGGAAAGGTAACATTTTTTCAAACACTTGTCGAAACGGGGCTCATTGGTCAGACTCGCTGATATACACACTTGGGAGCGTTAGTTCGAAACCACTTGTTTAAATAAGATTGATAAAGCATCAGTGCGTTGAAGCCAGCTTATATTTGGCTAAATAAAAGCCTGGAAGATAAGCAGATGGGAATTTGTGCCAGTTTGTGCCAGAATTCATTGCTAATCAACGTATCTGTGTTTATTCGTATGAATTGTGGTAAGCTTGAACCATTCAATATCTTTTAATGAAAATTGAATGTGAATTGTTGATTTATGCCTGTATATATATGTGTAGTTCAGTGGCCAACGTGAGGTAAAGCCTGTAATGCTCCAGCCTGAACAGAGGGTGTCGGAGAGAAGTAAAACGGCATGGAATGGCCAAACAGTACACTGACACCTGGATGATTGAATAGAAAGAAATAATGCTGGAATTGCAGAGGCGTAGTAACCATTAAGAAGGGTAATACTGGAATAAAGTATTTCAAATGAAGCTGACAGTTGGCCTAATGCTCTGAACTCAATGTTTGTGCTGTGTTGTGATCAGTGTAACAAGAGAGTTTAAGTTAGTTATGAAGTAGAAGGTACATCCTTCTTGATTTCAGGGACAGTGGTCTTGATGGTACTGAGCAGCACCTAGTCAGAGCTTTGCTGAATCCAGTGTCGGACAGCATACTCCTTGGTCCTTTTAGCTATCAGTGAGGTGTCTCCAGAGCCCAGAGGAGAATTCGAGCAGAGGAGTCCTTTCCTGCCGCCATCACGCCAGATAAGCTAACTTGGCCAGCTGAGCTCAACATTATGTCCCCTCATCTTGAACTGACTTTGTAAAATTAACATTAAGAGGGGAATTTACTTGTCTTAAAATCAGGAACTGTGAACATCTCCAATACTAGTCCCTAAAGACAAACTATTGAAGTCATGATGACAAATACCAACAGAGCTTGAACAAAACAAAACCAGTATTACCTCATTTTACTACTACACAACTGACACACATAGAACATTTGTAATAATATATGTCACTACAATATTCATATTAAATACATTCTGTACATAACTTGTAATTTAAATTGATTGTGATTCCTGGTTCCCTTGTAGTTGAATCAGGACACATATTCATTCATGCCAGTAATGAATACATATTGTTATTTGAAAAGTTACGAGTGACTTCTTTAAGATATTCTCATAGAGTGTTATATGTATGTGAGTGTCACAGTGTTGTTAAGAGTAGTGGATTAAATTAAATTGTTTATCTGTCTGTTGTTGTGACTTACACTTCATCATACACATACCCTAGACACATAACGTAGTCATCACACTATTCCAGAATAATTCTGACTGAGATATATAGATATGTGGTAGCAAGTAAGGTTATATATAATACACTACTCTTATTATATATATATACCTTCACAGCTGATCTCAGTCAGTACACTAAGTCCCCTATAAATATTTATAACATCCCACTTCACCACATATATTGGGGTCTCGCTCTTGGGATTTTGAATCTTTCCCTATTAAAAATATTGGGGGTAATTCACTTCAGGGAATATAAGAATTAAAAGGTATCCTTGGGTGGAATAAAATAAGGTTGAGCTCACGGTGCCTGTGTTGTCCATTATATATATTTAGAATTTGAATTGTTGGTTAGACATTGTATAAATTTACATGATAGACAATGGCGGACCTGGCCAAATTTCGATCTGCTGCGGTTCAGACTGCAAAAGAGTTAGGATTAGATGGGCAAGTTATGGTTGCCTATGTCACGACGGAATGTGACAAATTTATTGAACGTGAAGAAAGAAGATTAGAAAAAGAGGCCGAAAGAAAGTTAGAGGCTGACAAGGAAATTAAGAAGTTACAGTTTGAAGCTGAGGCTGAGACTAAGAGGTTGCAGATTGAGGCTGACAAAGAGGCTAAGAAATTGGAGGCAGAAAGAGAAGACAAAAGATTAGCTACAGAAAGAGAAGCCGAGGAAAGAAGACAGGCTGCAGAAAGGGAAGAGAGGAAATTAGCTGCAGAAAGGGAAGCAGAAGATAAAAGATTACAAAGGGAACATGAGTTACGACTAAGGGAGTTTGAGTTTCAAGGCCATGCTCCTGAAAATGGTGCCAGTCCCTTTGCCTCTGATGCCACGGTTACCAAGAGCCTCAACCTCAGCTATGAATTTTCATTTAGATCATTTTGTTGAGAAAGACGATGATATAGAGAGCTACCTAAATAGGTATGAGCTATTAGCTACCACGTATGGGTTAGAGAGAGAAAGGTGGAGCTTAAAGTTATCTCAGGGACTTCGTGGGGCAGCTTATGAAGTTTTTGCAAAAATGAGCAGAGGTGATCAGGAAAATTATGACATGCTAAAGCAGGCTCTTTTGTTAAGGTATGAAAAGAATGCAGAGTTTTACAGGAAAAAATTTAGGAATGCTAAACTACTGTCAGGTGAAACCTATCACCAGTTCTCTGCACGAATAGAGACATACTTGGAGAAATGGACTTCTCTGGGGAAAACCCAAGATCTTAAGGAAATGGTCCTTATAGAGCAACTAAGAGAGTCCATGGCTCCAGACCTGAGAAAGTTTCTCATGGAACAAGGTGCAGAGAGGCTGGATGAGTTGCTAAATGTTGCTGAAAGGTATCAAGCAGCTCAAGCAGAGGTAACAGGTAATAAAAAGAAACAGGTGGACAACTTTAGGGCACCACAGAACTTTAATAAATTTGATCCTAAGGATCAAAATAAAGGTAAGCACCAATTTGATAGGCCACGGTATGACAATAAAAATAAATTCCCACAATTCGATGAAAGGAAATATAATGACAGAAAATCTTTCAACCAAGGAAAAAGGTGGTGTAAGAATTGTCAGATGGACAATCATGACACTGACCGTTGCAGAAGGAAACCTGTGTATATGGCAACCCTTCAGGTCAGGTCGACCTCAAGACAGGAGGAGGATATTATGTTAGATACCACTCCAGAAGAGATGAGGAAGGCACAGGCTGGGGATAAAACACTCAAGCCTTGTTTCAGAAAATTGTCAACTTGTCATACAACTCCAGGCAAGGGAGATTTTTACATGAAAAACAAGTTGATGTATAGGAAGACTGGAGCTAGATCCAATGGTCACGGACAGCTGGTTCTTCCAAAAAGATATAGGACAGACTTAATAAGGAGCCTACATGTGAAACCAGATGGGGACCATGAGAAGATAGGTACCATCATTCAAAAGGTGGCTCACAATTATTATTGGCCCAAAGCAAGATGGGACATTGAGAATTTTGTAGAAAGGTGTAGCATAGCACATGAGGGAACACCCACAAGTGGGAACATGGATCAGGACCTGGACACGCCATGGGGCAAAATTAGGCCTGACAATAAAAGGAAAAATAAATTTGATAAAGTGGACCAAATGGAATGGGAAGCCCCTTTTCACGGACAAGCTTCACTTAACTGTTTTACAATGGCCACTATGCGGAGAGTGCAAAAGATGTCTTACCCCAGGATAAGCCGACAATCCCTCAATCGGACTTAAACAAACTGGAGGAAGAGGATGTAGAGAGGAAATCTCTCATCAAGAATTTTAAGTGGGGAGAAAGCCCCAAAAGAAAAATTGGTAGCGGTCGTTTTGTGAATGATAATTCTGGGAGGAAAAAATCATCACTATAAAGCTTCGAGTGGAAGAGACCATACCGGTGCATGGACAAATAGGTCCACACAATTAAAGGTCCATATGTAGCTTTGTTAAGAACGTGGACTGATGAAAAGGCAGAGGAAAACATTACATCTTCATACCAATATGTGAATGAGCTGACCACTCGGTTGAAAACTGGCTGGAAACTTGCCAATGAAAATTTGAAACAAGCCAGGAAGAAACATGCTGCCTATTATAACAGGAAGGCGAAAGACAGAAATTTGGCTGTGGGAGAGAAAGTACTGCTTCTTTTGCCTGGGAGTCAGAATAAGTTACAAATTGGATGGCAGGGTCCATATACAGTTTTAGAGAAGGTGTCTAGAACAAATTATAAGATAGATAAGAAGGGGAAAGAAAAAATCTATCATGTGAATCTCCTGAAGAAATATTTGGAAAGAGAACATCAGGAAGAGACACACTTGTTGACCTTGTCCATCGCCATGGAGATGAAAAAGGAACCACTTTCATCATTTGAATATCCATTACACCCCTGTGAGACAGCAGCACAGGTGAAAATCAGTACACATTTAACGAAAACTCAGAAAGAGAGAGTGCAACAGGTTCTAAATAATCATGCAGAGGTGTTAACAGACCGACCAGGGCATACAAACCTATTGGAATATGATATGAAACTGATAGACCCCACACCTGTCTGTATGAAACCATATTCGATTCCGTTTGCTAAGGAGAAAGCTTTGAAGGAAGAGATAGACTATCTGTTGAAGGAAGGAATTATTTCGCACAGTGAGTCTTCGTATAGTTCCGGTGTTGTACTCTTAAGGAAGCCCTCTGGAGAACATAGACTCTGTATAGATTACAGGAGACTGAATGCTATTACAGAAGGACAGGTGGATCCATTGCCGGATACAAATCAGCTGTTTGCCAGACTAAATAAAGCTAAATATTTCTCAAAAGTGGATCTGAGTAAAGGATACTATCAGATTCCAGTAAAGCCTGAGGTTAGACCATACCTAGCTTTTAGTACCTCAGAAGGACACTATGAGTTTAATAGATTGCCATTTGGATTGAAGAATGCGCCTAGTGTCTTCTCTAGAATGATGAGAAAATTATTGGATCCTCTGAATAATCCCTGTATAACAAATTTTATGGATGATATCCTTATAGCAACAGAAACATTTGAGGAACACATTGACTCTCTGAACATGCTGTTTGATCGACTTAGGGAGGCAAATTTAACAGCCCGTCCAACCAAATGTTGCGTTGGATGTAAAGAATTGGAATTTTTGGGACACACAGTTTATCAGGGAAATATGACCCCTGACCCAAAGAATTTAGAAAAACTACAGAAAGCCCCGAGACCACAAACCAAGAAGGACGTGAGATCCTTTGTCTCATTATGTGGTTTCTACCAGAAGTATATCAAGAACTTTAATTCCATATGTGCACCGTTAACTGAATTGACACGTAAAGGACTTCCAGATCGCATTACATGGACACCACAATGTGAAATGACTTACCAAGAATTGAAGGAAAAGCTCACAAGTAAACCCATTTTGAAATTACCTGACTTAAGTCAAGAATTCATAGTAAGGACGGATGCAAGTAATATTGGGTTAGGTGCAACTCTACTACAGAAATCAGATGCATTGGATGGGGAATTAAGCCCAGTGGCATATGCTAGCAGAAAGTTGAATAAAGCTGAAATCAACTACTCAACTAGCGAAAAAGAATGTCTTGCAGTAATATGGGCAATAAAGAAATTCAATATTTATCTATATGGGAAGGCATTTAAGTTGCAAACAGATCACAAACCTTTATCGTTTCTAGCACAGGCTAAGCATGAGAACTCTAGGTTACTCCGATGGTCTTTACTTCTGGCTCCATATAATTTTAGCATTGAGTATATATCTGGAAAAACCAATTTGGGAGCGGATTTTTTAAGCCGCCATCCGTGTGATGAGAATCACCGTAAACCCCAGAAATAATAATAAATTTCTCTATGTGTATATAGAATAAAGGACTGACATATAATGTCTGTTTTAAGAGGGGAGGTGTCGTGAAATATTCTAATCCACATATATAAATTATTAGGTAAATATAAAGCCTAACAAATAAAATTAATAAAGAGAAGAGCAATGGGAAAATAACAGTGCTGTCACAAAGAATGTACTCGAAATCCCCCTTGTTTTCTGCTTCGTCTGCAAATTGTAACGCTTTCACGTTGATATAAAAGCTTACTGTATTATTACCCGCCTTCTTCAATGAAACGTGTGCTGCATTTCTAAGAAAAACATTGAGACGTACTGCGTAATGACCTAAATTAATCCTAACATTAATTATACTGCGTTACCAAAACGAACGAACAGATGGACAAAAGGATAAAGAGAGAGGGGAGGGCTGAAAATCAGGAACGCATGCAACACGCGTCGCGCGATACACAAATGCTGCCATCACGCGTGTAAGTCTACATGCACTAATTTTTTTTCAGACGGACAGTGATAAAATACACTACCCTTTCCCAGAGTTAGGTTTATAAATCATAAAAAACTCTTATTAGAAAAGATAACATTAGATGGGTTTACGGTTGAAAACATAACAGTACCCAGACAGCACATCTTCGAAACAGGAGGTAGAAGAAATTGCATATTTTGAATGCAGCCACGTAGCTCCTTTAAAATTTGTATTTTTGGGTTCCTTAGGGCTTGCTGACAAATAATATGTAAAACGTTACGCAAATAGTCCAGGAATTAATAAATTATACCCAAAATAAAATATTGGGGGTGCCTGACAGCATAAAATCATTTCTGCTCATAAGATTTTTTTTTAACGTGTTTGAAAAAAATTTACGTTACAGAAATAGCCTACCATGTAAACTCCAAATTGATTGGAGCGCAACAAATGAAAGCCTAACCACGATTGGTCGGGCTATAAATACTATCTTGGTTGTTAGGGGAAACGGGGAAAGGTAACATTTTTTCAAACACTTGTCGAAACGGGGCTCATTGGTCAGACTCGCTGATATACACACTTGGGAGCGTTAGTTCGAAACCACTTGTTTAAATAAGATTGATAAAGCATCAGTGCGTTGAAGCCAGCTTATATTTGGCTAAATAAAAGCCTGGAAGATAAGCAGATGGGAATTTGTGCCAGTTTGTGCCAGAATTCATTGCTAATCAACGTATCTGTGTTTATTCGTATGAATTGTGGTAAGCTTGAACCATTCAATATCTTTTAATGAAAATTGAATGTGAATTGTTGATTTATGCCTGTATATATATATGTGTAGTTCAGTGGCCAACGTGAGGTAAAGCCTGTAATGCTCCAGCCTGAACAGAGGGTGTCGGAGAGAAGTAAAACGGCATGGAATGGCCAAACAGTACACTGACACCTGGATGATTGAATAGAAAGAAATAATGCTGGAATTGCAGAGGCGTAGTAACCATTAAGAAGGGTAATACTGGAATAAAGTATTTCAAATGAAGCTGACAGTTGGCCTAATGCTCTGAACTCAATGTTTGTGCTGTGTTGTGATCAGTGTAACAAGAGAGTTTAAGTTAGTTATGAAGTAGAAGGTACATCCTTCTTGATTTCAGGGACAGTGGTCTTGATGGTACTGAGCAGCACCTAGTCAGAGCTTTGCTGAATCCAGTGTCGGACAGCATACTCCTTGGTCCTTTTAGCTATCAGTGAGGTGTCTCCAGAGCCCAGAGGAGAATTCGAGCAGAGGAGTCCTTTCCTGCCGCCATCACGCCAGATAAGCTAACTTGGCCAGCTGAGCTCAACATTATGTCCCCTCATCTTGAACTGACTTTGTAAAATTAACATTAAGAGGGGAATTTACTTGTCTTAAAATCAGGAACTGTGAACATCTCCAATACTAGTCCCTAAAGACAAACTATTGAAGTCATGATGACAAATACCAACAGAGCTTGAACAAAACAAAACCAGTATTACCTCATTTTACTACTACACAACTGACACACATAGAACATTTGTAATAATATATGTCACTACAATATTCATATTAAATACATTCTGTACATAACTTGTAATTTAAATTGATTGTGATTCCTGGTTCCCTTGTAGTTGAATCAGGACACATATTCATTCATGCCAGTAATGAATACATATTGTTATTTGAAAAGTTACGAGTGACTTCTTTAAGATATTCTCATAGAGTGTTATATGTATGTGAGTGTCACAGTGTTGTTAAGAGTAGTGGATTAAATTAAATTGTTTATCTGTCTGTTGTTGTGACTTACACTTCATCATACACATACCCTAGACACATAACGTAGTCATCACACTATTCCAGAATAATTCTGACTGAGATATATAGATATGTGGTAGCAAGTAAGGTGATATATAATACACTACTCTTATTACTTCACCACAATATACGACCAATCATATATAACTCTATAATAATTTTATTTAAATTTCACGAGCACTTAAATGGCATTTATCACAGCGAACCTAAACCTGTGGCCCTTCATTTCAATAGCACAGACCATGCCAGTTCCTGCGATATCCAGGTAACCGGTTTCCGTTCCTGCTTTTGTGATGACCGCACTCACTTTTCTGTAGAGAATCGTCTCATTTTCGAAATGGGTTGCCTTTCTCCTGATGGTCTAAATGTCCAACATCATTTTGCTTGACTGTTATTCATTGGCTTTCCTCTATTTCAGACTTCTTTATTTCATCCGTCGTCTTTTCACGATCTTTCTTTTATGAAGTTTGTGTTTCGTTTCGTGTCCTATTTGTGTATTTTTTATGACGTTACTGGATAATTATACAGAGAATCTCAAAAGCAGTAGACCACAAACTGAGGAAAGAACAAGCAGGATTTAGAAAGAACAGAAGATGTGTAGATCATATATTCACTCTCAGGAACATTATAGAGCAGTGCTCAGAATGGCAAAGACAGCTGTACATTAATTTCGTTGATTTTGAAAAGGCTTTTGACAGCATACATAGGAAGAGTTTATGGAAAATACTGAGGGCTTATGGAATTCCAAGCTGCATAGTGTAAATCATAAAAAGCCTCTATGCCAACTTTACGTGTAGTGTTGGGCAGAGCAACCTAACCTTTGAGGTGAACACAGGAGTACGACAGGGATGCCCCTTATCAACCACTCTATTTTTAACAGTCATAGATTGGGTGATGCGCCAGACAACAGAGGGCAGTCCAAGAGGAATAAGATGGACTACATTTTCTACATTGGAAGATCTGGAATATGCAGATGACATTGCACTACTAGCACATTCACATCAACACATCCAGGAAAAAACGGATAGACAATAAGTTTAGCCAGCAGGTGGGCTTGAACATCAATTTAAAGAAGTCAAAGGTCATGACGCTCAATGTGAGCAACCCTGAGCCCATATCAGTAAGGCACCTTCACATACCTAGGATGCATAGTAACACCAGACTGCGGGGCAGGCAAAGACATCAACATCAGCTATGCTTTGGACCCCCTGAAGGAAAACGAAAGAGAGGCCGACCAAAAACAACCTGGCGGAGGACTGTGGAGGCTGAGATGCAAAGAATGAACCAGAGTTGAGGCACTGTACGAAGGATGGCCACCGACCGAGCAAAGTGGAATCAATTTGTTGTTGCCCTACAAGACGCCACTAGGCGTGATGGCCACTGACTGCTTTGACGGTCGGCGGCTAATGATCAAAAAAGAAGAAGAGCTTGTTATCTTTTGTTGAGCTGGTAGTATGCATCACATTTTGTGTATGACCTGATGCTCTGCATCCAATTTAGTATCTGTATCTGATTCTGACAAAAACTCTTTGCCTCCTCGAAAGTTATGCTTGCATCAGGCTGAGGTAAAATTTCCACGATGCTTTGCCAATCTGTCAGCCTCTTCATTTATGATTTGGACGCCATTGTGCAGAATGTTCATAGCTTCACACGGGACCGTTTAGCAAAGATAAGCCATAACAGGACTTTTTGTTTTGTTATTCCATTGTCTGCTTTTGATTTTCGTTGATTAAATTATTGAATTTCTTGTATTGATAATTTTTTTCTCTCGGATTTGTATTTTCCTCGCTTTATTATTCCTCTTCATCTGTGTTGTTACATGTTATATATATTACGTGTTTATAGTGTCTATAATAATAATATGTTATTATCCACATGTCTATAGTATTTTTTTCTGTAATCTGTCTATATTTCTATGTCCTTGTTCATGGCCTGTTTGTAACCGTGGTTGACGAAGGGTGAAATCCGGAACGTCCCGTGTTTTTCCGGTGAACTGTTAATTTGTAAAACTGATTCAATACCAGTATTTAATTTGTATATACGGTAATATATAATATATAATATATTATAATACTCAATAATATATATATATATATATATATATATATATACTTATATATATATAAATATATATATAATATATATATATATATATATATATATCACAGATTATTGGACAGTGTTGGAAGAGGTACATGACTATATAAATCGTAATATCTAGTTCGGTAAAACTGGACCAGTAATTATGAATATCGGCTTCAAATTTCAGACGGATATAAGATGAAATAAGAAATACAGACTATTGAAAAAGAACTTTAAAGACATAAATATACATAGGTAAACAGCCTACACTCGCAAGACAGAAAGAAGGGGTTGGTCACTAGAAAACAGCCAAAATACAAGGTTAGCTGTAGATTTGGAGAGAAAGTGTAAAGGACCTACACTCAGGAAATAATCAGCCAGTAAAACCAGACTTGTTTTTAAATTAAACCCACAGGGAAGAGGACAAGATAACCAGGAGAAGAACTGTTGTTGTGGAAGCCAAAGAATAGGAGCCCCAGAACGTGAAGAAATTTTTGATTTTTGAAACAGAATAAAAGAAACCTGTTGGCGCAGAATAGAAGCATTGAAATGAAAAGATTACCAAAGTGGACGTGACAGAAAGAATCAGATAAATACCCGTGAAATGAAAAAAAAAGTGAGAAGACTGACGTTGGATAGGACAAACAGTGAGAAAACCAGCTGATAGCATTACGAGGCAGTTCTTGTTCTGGAATCCCCAGGGTAAGGGAAATAAAAGGAGACCATAAAATGAAAGGGATAAACAAGACACGACAGCTTGGAACAGATAGCGCAGAATGGGAAGGTTCAGCGTGTCTTCTATGATAGCTAGTGCTCAACCCCCGATTGGGGAGGGGGGGGGGCGCTGAAAGGTAATAAATAAATTAAACCTAGGATACTGTATGGGGAATGTACATATTTCCGAACTATGTCTGATTAAGTCATGTAACCACAAAGAAGATTCTACAGAAAAAAAAAAAATGTGAAATGAAACAGTGAAGCCAGTGAAAAAAAAAAATAATGCGTTGAACTAAACAGTTCAACAAAGTAAGAATTATTTTTAACAAATAAAACAAAAGTAACACATCAACATCAGCTGTCATTTCCACATCAATGGTCGGCTGCAATAGATCTCCAACGTTTTTCTGTCTCTTGTCTTGTCTGTGCACTCTGATACTCTTTCTTGTCTATCTCTTGATGTATCTCCCAAACATAGTGTGACAAAACGGGGTGGCCCTTATTGATCTTTGTTTCACTCCGGCAGTATCGGTACATTTGTGGTACTGATTTTTATTATTTGCTCTCAATTGTCGCACTTTTCTTTCTTTCTTTCTTTGCTTGTGTGGCAAATATTTTGTAGGTGCAAACATTTGTTGACACTCCGCTCTATGATATGATGTCACCTGTTTGTTATCCGGTCATCGTAGCTTGCGGTGAGCAAGTGAGATAAGATAGTCGCCGGCGTGTTTAGATTGAACCGCTGATAAGACGACTCGTTTGGTAACCCAGATGGGCAGACACTGGATTTTTGCATACTCGTACGACAGATAACGAGATTACTGTCTGTGTGACATATGTGGGCAGATAAGGGTGACATAAGCGCTTCCGGGTCATCCTTGATACACCAACATTACTTTTTAATAAAGTAATAAGTATTACAGCTTACCCATGTTTTCATGTGTGTCTACCGATCTGCCTGTGAGAGTGTATGCAAGGCATCAGATGTCCATGTATGGTAATACGTGACCTTTGCAGGCACGCACCTTATTTCACGTGGGACTATTTTGAAAATATCAGACCCTATCTGCATGATTTGAATCGATTGGATCTTTCTTATTAGATTCATAACAACAATGCGTGGGAAGATAGGAATATAGTCTGGACCATTTTACAGTTTTATTTCACTGTGAATTTCACGCTCGCCAAGACAACATCAGACCTCGCCAGAGTGAAGATTAGATTCATAATTCCTTCTTAATATACCGGACACCTTTTATTGGAGTATTTATCAGACTCACAATATAGCCCAGGATATCTCTAACATTTTAATAAGGAAACCGGGACTGAGGAAACTGAAGAACCACACACGAAGTCAGAGAGGAAACTTATTAAATTAACGACACCCCAGATGTGCGTGTAACAGGCCGATTCAAGTCTCTTTTATTTCATCTGGAGCAAAAAGTCTGTGAGTCAGGATTGGCGTAAGTTGTGATTTGCATTTCATATTTATTACTAACATGTGAACTAATATATAATATTAATATATATATATATATATATATATATATATATATATATATATATATATATATATATATATATATATATATATATATATATATGTGTGTGTATATATTACCATGTGAAGTTTAATGTGTGAAACTCGCCATTGGAGGTCAAAGTCATTTGAAGCTGGCAACCTCAGCGTATAGAATGATGATTCATGAACCACCACTGCACGGGCTGGTAATTGCTTTATTGATGGTTTCGTAAAGAGAACTAAAAGCATAAAGTAGTTCCATGTTCCCTATGGAGCAGGGAGGGAAAGATGAAAGAAATGATGTACATTCTAAGTATAATACTTTCATTTTCAAAGCAGTGAAAATGTCCCTATAAACATTGCCACTTTAAAAGTATTGTAAGTTTTCAAGCTTTAAACCAGTGTAAATGTCTATGTGAAAATGATCATTTTAAAGTTAATGGAAGTTTCAAACTTTTCAATTAGCGTAAAACATAAATGAAAACATATTCAATTTATATTGTGAACATTTTTCAATCAGTGGAGATGTAAGTGTAAACATACTCTATCTGTATTATTAACCTTTTCGTTTAAATATAAAGTAACTATGATAGCTATTCTATTTAAAAGTAAAGAAAGTTTATCCCGAGGTATTAATTTTAATTCTCATCGAAGGTAAAGTCTGAGTAATTGGGATGGCGGTATGGGAAGATAGGAACCCATAACTATGGGTTGGACCACGCCATACTCAGAAGAGCGTTTCGTTCTATTCTTTTACCATAGTTATTGGTGGTACCAGCAGAAAGTACTATCTCTAGAACCAGAAGGGAACCGTGGCCTAAGCTTTAAGACGAAGGACCCACGTGGTAGATTCTCCTTGACATTTCTTGGAAACGAGCTGCCCCCGATAACCTTGATCAGAGACGAGCGTGAGTATAGTGAAAACCAACCCATAAGAAGGAGCAGAACCGTCATTGGCAGATAAGTTCAAATCTATGCTGCCACTTGAACTTCTAGTAACATCTCACATTACCTAAAGACTGTGATGATAACTTTCTTGATCCATAACTATTCTAATTACTTTCCAACTGTTAAAAACTAAAGTGATTATTAAATTTTGTTATTTGTAATGTTACAAATTTAACTTTGATTTAATCATTTATTGCATATTTGTCTCAGTCAAAGTACTACACACATTCTAATCAGAGCTATACTTAAATAATAGAATTCCACTGAGTAAATCAGGGGGGTGGAGGCTTTAAACGAGACTGAAAGTAATAAAGTGCTTAAATCCTTCACAAAAAGCGTCGACAAAATTACAGAGTTAACATACTCAGCCAAAGCAGTATTGTTCTCGCTTATTCTGAATATCTTTGTGAAGACTGCCTTTGTAATAGAAGTGTCATCACCCTTTCTATCTATATCATCTCTGCCAGGAGTAATCTTGTGCACATGTAGATACCTTACAAGCCATTATTAGAAACTCTTGAGTTTGGCCAATGTTGGACCACTACTGCAAAGCAGGGGAGACAATACAGTCACACATAGCGCTGTCTTCCTCTTGCACGTGTGCCTTGAAAACTTTTCCTTCTGTTATCTTCATTAAGGAGTTATGATTTTTGTCATGGCCAAAATATTTTTATCTGTCTAATTTTGATCTCCTTCATTATCTTTTCAACCCTAGTTTTCTAGGACCTGTTTTTTCATTTTTCATTTGTCATCAGACTAATTAGTAATTTACTAGCAAGCAAACCGCCAAAACATGACTGTCTCATTGGGAAAAAAAAACCTGACATGTCACAGTTTTATAATAATTGACTTAGTGCCCTCATCAAGACATGCAGCAGAAGGAGCACAACATGATTATTTCCCTTCATGTTCTATCAGTTACTTGCTCGTTGTTTTATATATATATATATATATATATATATATATATATATATATATATATATATATATATATATATATATATATATATATATATATATATATATATATATATATATATATACACAATACATATTGTAACCGTTAGAGTGGTTAAAAGGAAGAATTCGAGAAGAATTGTTTCTATGAGATTAACTTTTATGATTGAGATTGACTGACTTTTGATTTGTAGTCTAGGGGGAATAATAATCGTTAGAACGAGAAGAAGGGGGCAAGAGTAATCCTTACATCCCTTGGTTGAGAATTCTAATGTTGTGTTTTATGTCATTGGTAAGGTGAACTCGGCTACGTGATCGAAATTAACGGGTTTGTGATGTTCTGGTGATTTGTTTGTCAGATAAAGTTGTTCTAGAATGTTCGAAAGTAGTCGTTGTTGTAAATCGACGTCTTAGATTAAATCATTCAGATCCGAGATGCGATAGTGTTAGCAGCAAATTTTGCTTTGAGTCGTGATAGAGTTAGTATCTAGAAGTGGCAGCGATGGGAGTTCCATCGGGTCGATAAGCCAATAAGTGTTTTGGTTGATTCTACGGTACTAGAACCGTTCTGATTGGGCCCCACAATTACTACGGCCGACCTTGCACAGACCTCCATTGTTTTAATGCCCACCGTGAAGCTCAGCATGTTGCTTGCCTGGACCCGTTTTTTCCCCAACTGCTAATACGAACCACAGCGCAAATAACGCTGTGAAACCCAAAGCCCTAATATCCGGCCTTTGGCTGGGATCATGTGTCTAGACACAGGGACCAGTGCAGTGACATTCATGTGTCATTAGGTCTCTTGTGTGAGAACACAGAAGATCACTACAGTGACACAGTTTGTCATTGGGTCTTCTTGTGTTGGGACATGTGGTCTTGACCAGGGCCGGGTTTGGGCGGGTACTAATGCGACCTCATGCGAGGAAAAAATATGCGACCTCAAGCGAGGAAAAAAAAAAAAAACCCAACTGCTAATACGCAGTGCCGGCACGTGACTCTGATGAATGGGGTGCTGCTTCTTAAAGTTACATTAAATCGCCTTGGTTATAAGACATGTAGACTTAGATAGTAGTAATAAACAAGTTAAAAATAATACAAATCATAATTTGGACATTTACCATTAATAGACTTAGGCCTAGGTAATCTTGAAATTTTATTTTAAAAATAAAATCAATTCTTCGGTTCTTACTTGTTGAAAATAGATTGAAGTGATATCTCCTTGCCAGCATGGCGACTTAACTTTTGACGGTAGCGATTTTGTACAGGTTTTTTTGGAAACCAGTCAAACAGAGAAACCACACTGCTGCTTTGAAGGTAGGCTGGGGACAGTCAAAGGCTAAGGAAGGCAACCCGACATAAATGCCCGTTGAAATCGGATGCACTGGGCCACAGGCCTAACTAAACAGTTCAACGTACGCCTCGCTTGATGATGACGTCATTAAAATGTAAGGAAAATTTCACTAACTCCGTAGAGTTCCGCTGGGCTACACAGAGGGCAAAGGCAAGAGTTACTGATAAAATGACTGCCGAACATCTGCTTCAAAGTTGTCCAACATATGCGGAACAGAGAAAGCGCATATGGCCGACACTAGTACCATTCGTAGAAAAGCTCTACGGAGATTCAAATAGCCTCAAACTGACTACTGCTTTCTTTGAGAGTGTACGAAGAAGAAGAAGAAAATAAATTAATAACTCTTCATTCACGTTTGGTGCGCTTTTGACCAAGCTTTTCTCTATTGAAAGTATTGCTAGATCATTTAGTCTTTCCTGATTCATAGTGCTCCTTAAAAATGTATTTATTCTTTTCAATGTCGAATGGCAGCGTTCGGGCTCTGAAGTAGTCACCGAATCGGTCAAAAGAACTGTTATGAGTTTTGTAAGATCACCAAGAACTTCTTCTAGATTATTTTCTGAGATAAATTTCAGCAAGTCAATTAATTTGCAATAATTGTATAGATCATGTCTGCTATAGAAAACTTGTAATTCCGTCAGAAGTGTTTCTCTTTCGATTATGGGATATGCCTGAGTAGTCTCCTTTACCTCTACCATGGGCATCTTCGTGCGAAAAATAAAGTTCTCCTTGTTAAACAATTAAGCAGCAATTAGTTGCTTTGTAAAAGAATATCTCTCAGCTACGTCAACGCTTACATAGTCGTATACTTCCTTCGCTTCAATTATGAGTGTTTTTTATGGGATTTTCACAGTACTTTGAATTCCTAATTTGTAGGATGTTATTCTTAAAGTTTGCTATATATTCATGTATTTTAAATGCGTCAATTTCTCGAGATTGTATTTGATTATAAATAACTTCCACACGAGGCATTCATTATCTGATGGAAAAGTTCTAACCAGAACCCACATTTTTCATTATTCAAGATGTGCAAAATTTCAGTTGCTACTGAAATCGTCTTATGTGGTGTTTGCTGTCGCTTGTATTTCCTCCATGCACTTTTTTAAGGATTCAAAATTTTCATAAACGGTGCGTATATTGAAGTTCCATCTTGTAGGGGAAGGATGGGGAACACGGCTGTCCATACGCTTGCTGAGAACATGGAGATGCTTTGGTGATCTTGAGAAAAGTGTTGATATCGACATAAGGTTCGAAAAGAATATTCTTGAATCCCGGGTAATGCTTGCTGCATTTCTCATATTCCGATTCAATTGGTGTGCATAGCAGTGAATAAAATGTGCATTATTGTACAATTTTTAAATTTTAGCCCGAACTCTTTCTTTCTTGCCCTTCAGCACACTTGCGCCATCAGTTGTCCGAGCAACCAGTTTGTGAGTATTTCCTTCGAGAATTATGTCTAACTGATAGAATGCACTACGATATTCCGTCTGCCGTTTAGTTTTCGGGAGTGAAAAAAAAAAAAACTCCAAAAAAGCTAAAATATGTCTCCATTCAGTTCATATCCCAGAACGATTACCATTTGTGTATGTTCTGAAACATCTATTGTGTCATCAGCCATGACAGCTACGAATGAAGCTTCTTTTATTTCTCTTTTTATTTCATCCCGGCATATTTGCAGCAAACAGTCAAGAATATCATTCTGAATAGTTTTTTGGGGAAATGCCTTTAAATGATGAATTACTTTCTAAATAGTTCTTTAAATCGGAATCTAATTTAGAGGCCAAATTTATTTATCTTCTGAATACTCCTGGATTTTCAGAATCGTCTTTTTCGTCATGTCCACGTAATGGAATTTCAAAAAGTCTACAAAATTTAATGCAGTTTATTATTTTCGAAAATGCCTTTCGATTCTTCCATTCAAGAGGGTCAGCTACAATGATGGCTGTATGCTCCGTAGGGAGCAAAACGGACAATGATGATTCTTGGATTTTTGTATTTCGTGCTTTATATTTGCAATTTAATACATGGAATATGAAAAGGAAAATGGAAACTCGAGTAATACTGTGAATAGAACAAAGTAATTGTATGCAAGTCAGTTTTACAAAGAAATCATATGAAAAGAAACACTGGCGTTTCGGGATAATTCTTCGTCAGTCACAGTAAGATTTACTTAGTCGTTCCTTTTCTACTTTGGGGTATAGACGTTTGTCAGAGAGAGCGTCATGATATCATATCAGGGATCTTCCTTTTGGTCTGGTCAAGTCCGGTCCTTCTGTGACTGTCTAATGTTATCCTCCCAGCAAACTCCTGGTCGTTCTAGAGGTCTTGATCCGTGGCTCTTTATTTCCCATATTTGCCTTGGTAGTCGATCTTCTCCTGTTCTACAGACATAGCCAACCCTTCGTAACTGGGACTGTTCCACTCGGATCTGCAGGGGCTGGGTTTCACAGCCATGGTGTAATTCTTCAGTCACAGTAAGAAACAGGTGAAAATATTCCTTGTCGTTACTTTTTGTTTGTTACTGTGGCCAACGAAGGGTTAACAAGAGTTTTGTGCTTTCTGTTCTGTTGTTCATTCCTAACACCAATTTCCATACTTTTAGGTTTCGGTTATGCGACGGAAGGCAACGCCATCAGCTAGATCAGTTATTCTAAAACCCAGAGTGACGACTATTATTAGGGTCACAAAGGTGCTTAGTAGGGTCGCAGCAGAGGCGCCACTAGGGGGGAGGGGTGCGGGCCGCACCGGGTGACACCATAGAGGGGGTGACACCAAAATGACTGTCTATACAATTTTTGTGCAGTGTTTCAGCAGAAATATATTATTTTTTGTAAAAATATCCCTGTAGTTAGTTATAACCACAAAAACAGTTTTAGTAAGTCCAGCTTACATGTACTGTATTAATATACCTACGTTTTTACTTCGAATTCTATGGTTCTCTTACAGAATTTTCACTTTAACCACATGAAACTAAGTAAATGTAAATACATTTAGGCTGTGAGTATGCTATTGTAATTTAAAGGTGTAATATATATATAGTAATATTGTTTGAAATATAAGATATCCTGGACACAAAGTTGTATCAGGTGATACCAGGATAGTGCCAGATAAGAGACTGGTCTTATAAGTAATACCCCCTTCTCTCATTCTCTGAAAAGAGAAAGGGTGTATAGACATCAAAGGTAAGATCAAGCTGTGTAAGTTCCTAGGTATGATGATAGTGTATTATCATAGGTTCCTAAATGCTCCTCTCAAGATCCTCCTCTGTTTATAATGTTAAGCTCTGCTAGGGGTATTAACTAAACTATTTACCAACAAGAACTGTAACTTAATTAATTCAAGTAAGTCTGTTGGTAAATATTTACAATTTATTTTGTACAACTTTTTCTTTTCTTTTGTGAAAATCTTTCACTGAACTCAAAATTTGATTACAACATTAAATGAATAAAATCACTTGAAAAAGATTCAAAGTTATTTACAGTCTTCAAAGTTGTAAGAAAGTTTTTCTGCCTTGGCTGAAATCACTCTGGTTATAGACTGTCTTTATTTTAGAATCTATAAAAGTTTCTTCCAGTTTCTGAATTACTGTCAATTACTGAATATGAATTTGCCTATCCCAATGCACTGTTATCATCATTATATTTAGATAGTTTTGTGGTATCTGTTGTATACTGGACAGTAGCCTTGGGTGGCTACTTAACTTTTCTACTTGTGTTTGACGCCTGTCACACTTTTGTTCTGGATAGAAACATCACATGAGATTCTTCCAGGCAGTAGATACTCGATAACTGTCCCTCTGGAATTAAAGGGCGCTCGCGCCACTAGCACCAATAATTGTGGCTGGCTCCTTAATGTGTACTTTTGTACACGATATAACCTGAAACACAATTTTTAACCACTGTATTGTCTATCTCTATCGTTTTCTCACAGATGTAGGGGATGAGAGATAGTTTCAGACAGAGTGCAGAAAGACGCACACGGCATATCAATTCAGCAATAACACAATCCAGTTTACTGTGAATATATCCTTCTCCAATTCCTTGGTCACAAGTAGATGTCCATGATTCGCTTCCATACAGTTATAAGGTTTTGAGGACAATACTATGTGATATCTTAAACAATGCAGTAATACAATTCCTTACATTCTTTCCTTCGTTTCTGGTGTGTGTCCCATTCCTTCAAGAAATACTTCTTTAAATGCTTTTCTAAAACTATGAACACACTATCCGCTGCCATTCTCTAATTATTTGAATATACACAGGCTTGGGTTTGCCTCCAGAAATTTTACAGTGGTTTAAAACACATGTATACTTTCTGACGCACAATTTAATTAATTTAAAAAAAAAAATATATATATATATATATATATATATATATAGATATATATATTTATATATATATATATATATATATATATATATATATATATATATATACATACATTCTTTCTTACCCTCAAGTACATACAGTCGAGCTGTTAATGGTCATACAGTCTGCTCTCAGATGCAGAAGGCAAAAGAAATCTTCATTGACCGAACTGGCGCTCTCTGTATTTTTCAAAATTTTTTTGCCACTTTTCCAAGAGCCCAAGTCCTTATATAGGTCATGATCCGGAGACACAGAAAGCAGTCTGCTGAAGTGTGCATGCGTTCCAAAATATGGCCTAATTTCGTTGATGTGTGCAAATATAGAAAACTAAAAATGTAAATATCTTCGTTATTCCTGGAGCGATTTCCTTCGTCTTAGGCTCAAAATACGCCCTAGGTTAGTCTTCATCTTCCTAGATAATTGTCTTTTATTACATACTTCCGTCTTTTTTATATGCGTATCCTAAACAGCAAAATTTACGTCTTACCGAATGTCTCAATGCATTCCACTCGAGATTTCTCCATTAATATAATACTTTCCGTGGACGTCTTTGCACACACTAGTAAATGAACATTCTTATTGTTAAATTACTAACCTCTTCCAAATGGTACTTCGCTCATAATTCTGTAGTTAAAGTCCATCCCCAACTGGTTTGCACAGATTTGGACTGGCCATCTTGAATGCTTAATACTTATTGTAAACAAACGAATGAGGACGCCATTGGTTCGTCGAGCATATAGCATTTAAAAAGTATTGCGTACCGTTGTGGTAAGAATGACTTGTTGTGAATCAGACTTTACGACAATATATATATAATGGAATTGGAGAAGGATATATTCACAGTAAACTGATTGTGTTATTGCTGAATTGATATGCCCTGTGCGTCTATCTGCACTCTGTCTGAAACTATCTCTTATCCCCTACATCTGTGATAAAAAGATAGAGATAGACAATACAGTGGTTAACAATTGTGTTTTAGGTTATATCCTGTACAAAAGTACACCTTAAGGAGCCAGCCACAACTATTGGTGCTTGTGGTGCGAGCGCCCTTTAATTCTAGAGGGACAGTTACCCAGTATCTACTGCCTGGAAGAATCTCATGTGATGTTTCTTTCCAGAACAGAAGTGTGACAGGCGTCAAACACAAGTAGAAAAGCTAAGTAGCCACCCAAGGCTGCTGTCCAGTATTACAACAGATACCACAAAAACTATCTAAATATAATGATGATAACAGTGCATTTGGATAGGCAAAATTCATATTCAGTAATTGACAGTAATTCAGAAACTGGAAGAAACTTTTATAGATTCTAAAATAAAGACAGTCTATAACCAGAGTGATTTCAGCCAAGGCAGAAAAACTTTCTTACAACTTTGAAGACTGTAAATAACTTTGAATCTTTTTCAACTGATTTTATTCATTTAATGTTGTAATCAAATTTTGAGTTCAGGGAAAGATTTTCACAAAAGAAAAGAAAACGTTGTACAAAATAAATTGTAAATACATTTACCAACAGACTTACTTGAATTAATTAAGTTACAGTTCTTGTTGGTAAATAGTTTAGTTAATACCCCTAGCAGAGCTTAACATTATAAACAGAGGAGGATCTTGAGAGGAGCATTTAGGAACCTATGATAATACACTATCATCATACCTAGGAACTTACAAACAGCTTGATCTTACCTTTGATGTCTATACACCCTTTCTCTTTTCAGAGAATGAGAGAAGGGGGTATTACTTATAAGACCAGTCTCTTATCTGGCACTATCCTGGTATCACCTGATACAACTTTGTGTCCAGGATATCTTATATTTCAAACAATATTACACCCTCTTGTGACATATATATATATATATATAATATATTATATATATATATATATATATATATATATATATATATATATATATATATATATATATATATATATATATATATATATATTACACCTTTAAATTACAATAGCATACTCACAGCCTAAATGTATTTACTTTACTTAGTTTTCATGTGGTTAAAGTGAAAATTCTGTAAGAGAACCATAGAATTCGAAGTAAAAACGTAGGTATATTAATACAGTACATGTAAGCTGGACTTACTAAAACTGTTTTTGTGGTTATTACTAACTACAGGGATATTTTTACAAAAAATAATATATTTCTGCTGAAACACTGCACAAAAATTGTATAGACTGGCGCCTCTGCTGCGACCCTACTAAGCACCTTTGTGACCCTAATAATAGTCGTCACTCTGGGTTTTAGAATAACTGATCTAGCTGATGGCGTTGCCTTCCGTCGCATAACCGAAACCTAAAAGTATGGAAATTGGTGTTAGGAATGAACAACAGAACAGAAAGCACAAAACTCTTGTTAACCCTTCGTTGGCCACAGTAACAAACAAAAAGTAACGACAAGGAATATTTTCACCTGTTTCTTACTGTGACTGAAGAATTACACCATGGCTGTGAAACCCAGCCCCTGCAGATCCGAGTGGAACAGTCCCAGTTACGAAGGGTTGGCTATGTCTGTAGAACAGGAGAAGATCGACTACCAAGGCAAATATGGGAAATAAAGAGCCACGGATCAAGACCTCTAGAACGACCAGGAGTTTGCTGGGAGGATAACATTAGACAGTCACAGAAGGACTGGACTTGACCAGACCAAAAGGAAGATCCCTGATATGATATCATGACGCTCTCTCTGACAAACGTCTATACCCCAAAGTAGAAAAAGAACGACTAAGTAAATCTTACTGTGACTGACGAAGAATTATCCCGAAACGCCAGTGTTTCTTTCATATGATTTCTTTGTAAAACTGACTTGCATACAATTACTTTGTTCTATTCACAGTATTACTCGAGGGAGGAGAGAAATGAAGAGAATGAGGCTGGGGAGCGAAAAACGATGCGACAGAGAAAGAGATAGATAGAGAGAGGTAGGGGATGGGTTTCATAGTCATGACGTAATTCTTCAGTCACAGTAAGAAACAGGGGAAAATATTCCTTGCAACGAAGGGTTAACAAGAGTTTTGTGCTTTTTATTCTGTTTTTCATTCCTAACACCAATTTCTATACTTTTAGGTTTCGGTTATGCGACGGAAGGCAATGTTATCAGCTAGATGAGTGATTCTAAAACCCAGAGCCACGACTATTATTATAATCACAAAGATGCTTAGTAGAGTCGCAGGGAAGTCTCGGAAAAGTATGAGATAATAAGATATTATATTCTCTAAATGTCACTACTAGTGAACAAACAAAAACAGATGCTCGGCAGCAAAAAAAAATTTCTGGGAGCATCTGAGTTAGATCATAGAGCAGTTGTGTCAGGGCCCACTAAATTTCATTCCCAAAAGAGAATGAATAACTTGACACTGCTTATTTCATTCCTGATTAATAAAATAATCTGTTGCAAGTGTTTTGTGAGATAAATACAGAAAGTGAGGGGAAGCTTCCACTACTTGTTCTTCTTCTTCTTTTTCTTCTTCTTCTTCTTCTTCTTCTTCTACTTCTTCTTCTTCTTCTTCTTCTACTCCTTCTTCGTCTTCTTCTTCTTCGTCTGCTACTTCTGCTCATTCTTCTCCTTCTTCTTCTTCCTTTTCGTCGTCGTCGCCGTTCGCTCGCAAATAACCACATCTGACTCTCTTATAAAACTGGCAGTCCGTCTCGGACTCTGTCGTCACCACACAGTGTCGTCACCACACAGTGTCGTCACCACACAGTGTCGTCACCACACAGTGTCGTCACCACACAGTGTCGTCACCATACAGCGTCTTCCTCAACTGGAAGAATGCTACCCTGCTCCTCTCATGGAGCCGACATTTTTGGAGTACATATTCTACTGTCTATTTGACTTCCCCACATAGACACACATATGTTTGCCCAGTTTTCTGTTTGTTGAACAGATTGTTTCTGAGTCTGCAGGGAAAACTAAAAAGTATGAACAAGCGAACGAAAAAAGTTTATACTCAAAGGGTTGAGAATTGGGCACGCAGGTCTGTCTAGCATTCTGCCCTTTAGAGAGAGGGAGATAGAGAGGGTTGAGAAGAAAGGAAACTATTGAAAAACAGAAACGGCGACGAAGAAGATTGAGGGGAGGAGAGAAATGAAGAGAATGAGGCTGGTGAGCGAAAAACGATGCGACAGAGAAAGAGAGAGATAGAGAGACAGGCAGACAGAAAGACAGGGAGAGAGAGAGAGCTGAACAGGAAGAAGAAAAGCAAGAGAAAAGCAAGCTAATGAAGGAGAGACACCGACATATGATAAATGACCAACTTTATTAGGCTGTTATGGATTTTTCTAATACTTTATTTTTTTACAGATATGTTTAATCATTGTCAGTAATTATTAATACTTTTAACACACAATTTTTGTCACACTGTCGTGATCGGTTGTCCCATCAACAGAAAAAAAAAACTAAGCAAATCAGTCACTTTTCTTTTTTACTCTAAAGAAAGTTACACCAAGAAAAAATGGGGGGGAAGAGAGAGGTAATAGATTTCAAGCAGGTCGGGTTATGCAGTTTCATTATCGCGGTAAAATGAGACACCCGCCAGTGGATAATTATTTCTAAATCGATAAAACAAATCCAGAAGACCTAACTTACCTTGTATGTAACAGTATCTGTCATTCGCCCATTCCACGAGCTGGATTATGATTGAATGCACGCGAACATTATTCTTACCTGGCAACTCGTAAACATTCGTAAACTTTCATTACCGTGCTTGTCAAACCTTTGAGCTGATACCACCATTTAGTATTATCTGAAACTGTGGATCCGAGTAATACCATGATGATAGGCAAACTCTATACAGAGCGATTCAACAGGAGGCAATCTGATCATCATTAGTGGTCCCCCCTCGATCAAGTGCTTCTTGCCCCTTAATCTCCTTTACACTGTAAGGGTGCGGGCCTACTTGAGTCATGACTCCCAAGTGTCAGCCTCCTTTTGTCTTGTGCAGCGAATTGAAAGTAACCCCTATGTTGAAAACAAATTACTGTCCCGAGTTCCATAACCCGTTGCGGTTGTTCCACAGCCTGCACGATGCTTTTTCCGCAGTTTCGCTGAGCAATTTCCCGTTGAGCGCTTAAGAGCCCGTGTAGTTCCCTGGGGTATCTGGTGAGACAATGAAAGAATATGACTACAGCGTCCTCAGGCATGTCGTACAAGGCGAATAATATGATGTTGTGCATCAGACTGGCAACTTCATCATGTCTAACCAATTACTACATAAACTTCTTCTTCTTCCTTTTCTTCTTCTTCTTCTGCTTCTTCTTCCTTTTCTTCTTTTTCTTCTTCTTTTTCCTTTTCTTCTTCTTTTTCTGCTTCTTCTTCCTTTTCTTCTTCTTATTCCTTTTCTTCTTATTATGCTTCTTCTTCTGCCGGAGCATCTGAATGCGTGGTGTAGGCTTCCTGCAAGGGGACCAGATACAATGGTGGCTCCGTGCTCTGTAAGTAGCACAAAGGATAGTGATGATGAATACCACTTAACTAACACGGGTCAAACCTTCGAGCTGAGTACATGTCTTAAACAGTCTCAAGTTAAACCTTCCAATATGATTACTACCATCTAGGTCAGCATTTCTCAACATTTTTATTCTGGAGGACCCCTTGAAACAACTTTCAGGTCTCAGGGAACCCCTGCAAAAAATAAATTGTTATATCTACTGTTCATGGTAGATGAGTTTAACTGATGAGTTTAGCGTAATCAGTAAGTTGTAAATATTATAATTCAATTCAATTTGTCAATGTTTTGAGTAGAGAAGGGTTGTTTCTGTGGAACTGTTTATTTTGGCCAACTTATTAGTCTACTCTTTTTGAGTGGTTTTTCCCTGCTCACAAAGGATATAAACTGCATTGCAAGTCAGTAGCGAAGCCAGAAGAAACTTGTAAAGTTTTTTCCTTTTTTTTTTTTAAATTTCCTACTTTGATTTTTTTAAAAACATTATCCAAGGTGCCCATAACGTCTTATAATAAATTTCTACTCTACAGGATGATATTGGAATATGGTATGTGCAAGAGTGAACATGGTCCTATTGCACACCGCCATACGGGGCTGCTCAAACTTTTGAGTTGAGTACCTGTCTTAAATAGTCTTGAGCTAAACCTTCCATATGATTACTGCCATCTAGATTGTTACTTACTTACGTACTTAGTCGTTCACTTTCTACCCTGGAGTGTAGAGGTTTGCTAGAGAGAACGCCATACGACCCTATCAGCTGTCTTCCTCCTGGGCTGGTTCCAGCCTAGTCCTCGGTCTTTCAGTGATTGTCTAATGTTATCCTCCCAGAGAACTCTTGGTCGTCCTGGAGATCGGGATCCCTGCCTATTAGTTTCCCATATTTGTCATGGTCCTGGTTATGGGGTATTTAAGGCCGACAACCCTAGCCCAGGAGGGGGGAAAAACCACTTGTCACAGAAATAGTAACCGCAGTTTTTTTTTTTGTTTTTTTTTTAACTATGAGTTTTGCCTCGTTTTAGAAGGGCGCGTCAGTTCAACCCTGACACAAGGTCCGTCGGTTATATTTGGGCGCATGTACCAATATATAAGGCCTTAGGGCCTCACTAAGTCGATGGGGAGCAGTATTTGCAGCTTGATGTTCCAAGCAAAACGAAAAGAATAGATGATGATAGTGATGATGAATTAGATGGTATGCTGAGCTGAGTATTACCACTTAGACTGCACCGTGCTGAACCTTAAAGTTACGTGCTTCCATTCACACCCAGTACCGATCCAAAGTTTACAGTCTAATCCTACCATTAATGTCTCCGTTAAGCGAATTTCTTCGAGCTGAAAAGTACTACTAAGGTGTTAAGTGCTTTCTGCTGCCTTATTACCAACAAAGTCTTTCAAGCCACGACATGTTAACATTAAAACACAAATTCTAATTCTTTCATAAATACTAATTATTTCTTCTGTTCTCAACACAAGAAATGTGTCAAACGCACAAAGGCAGAGCAAATGTTCTCGCCACAAAGGGTTAATCCTTCCCCACTACTATTATTATATTTCGAAACATTGTCAATCTGTTTTCGATTTTGCAGCTACTCTTCAAGTTTAATTACAAATTTTCTTTGGTAATTATTAGAAATATCCATTATTAATGCTCTTAAAAATTCGATTTTGTTATAATTCAGGGCTTATTGCTTATATCATCTCATGTCTCTCACACTTCGTACTAGACCCTGACCTCCACTACAGCGTTCCTGGCGAGATGAAAAGAGGAAATGATTGACAAATATAATATATTTCTGACGACAAAATCAACCAGGTATCACCCTACGTTTAAAAAAAAAAAAATATGAAAAGCGAATTGAATAGCACCCTTGACAATTACAGCAAAAATGATACCGGTGAGAGAACCAATCGATATTCACTGATCAAATGAAAGGTCTGCAGTGCACGCGCTCTATCTAACCCCGCCTACCGATCATTTGGTGGCAGGGAGAAGATTGCATTACAGTGTTTAAAACCTTTTATTACAACGTATTATCACGTGATATTTTCTTTTTTGTTTGTATTATTCTATAACATTCATTTGAAAATCCATTTTTTTCCGGTTGATGTTTTGGCTTTAATTTGTGCATCTGACTAACAACAAAAAAATTTTTTTAATCGTGAAATTCCCAATTTGTTTAAGATAAGGTTTCAGGGGATTATATCCGACATCTCAGATTTCCCCGGGGGGTCGGAGATGAGACAAAGAAAGAATCGGAATACTGCTCCCGCAGACTTGTTGTACAAGGCGAGTGACAAAAGGGTTGTACATGAGGCTGGCAACGTCATCATGTAGAAGACATCGCTACAGGAGTCACCACTGCAATAGTACATGAATTCTTCGTGCAGGCTTCCGGCAAGGGGACCACAGCAGTGAAGTGGGCTTCCATGCTCCATAATGACTGACAAAGAAAATGATGACAATGATATCTGACATTGGTTTTATATTTGTCTCCTAGCTGCTTATGTGACATATAAGCAAGGTGTTTAGAGCGAAAGCCTCTCGCGGGAAAAGGTACCGGGTTCGAAACACGGTAGCTTCACACTCCAGTCTACCCAGAAAAGGAACTGGTCACCCCCCCCCCCCCCCCCCCCACCTCCCGAAGCTGGACCTACTATAGTGAAGTCTCTAACACTTCACTCCCCTTCAGCAGTATCTGCCATGGGACTACCTTTAACTCATCATGTAGCATTTCATTCATTTATTCTACTCAGGAGCAGGCCCGGATTATCCATTAAGCTAAGTAGGCTCGGAGTTCTTGGGGGGCCCATGCATAAGTTAAAAAGATTTTTAAAATGCATAGATTTTTCAATAAAATATGTTTATTGTGTTTACCTTAATAATAATAAAATAATACTAATCAACATTAATAAAAATAATTACTAATAAAAGAAGTAAGCAATGTTTACAAAACGAACATACGGTCTATTAATAATACTAGTATGTACCATCACCATGCTAAGAGGTTTGAACAAAAAAAACGAATATCAGTGCCTATTAGGTGAAGGGGGACCCAAACACCAAAAAAAGCCTAGAAGCCCTTCTTGGCTTAATCCGACCCTGCTCAGGAGCATAATCGCAGATGTGCTTGTTGTTTCTGCAGAGGTCTTGCATTGTTGTGCTCTGCCCCGTTGTTTCACAGGACTCCGCGCCTCGACTTTCAACAAAAATATTTGTACTCTCCATCCTGAAGTCTCTTTGAGTTGTTGTCGACGATCACTGTCTTGTGGTGCCTGTTGTAATGAAGACACGACACGGAGACTTTTAACATCCCTACCAACGTGTTCGAGAGCCATAACTATCTTTATTTTAAAAACAATTGTAGGTAGTTGTTTCATCTGTTGACGAATTTTTATTTAGTAATTTTATTTTATTGTTTTGTAAGACAAGATTCGCAAGGAGAAAATGCTGCTGTTGTTTTCATTTGTTTGTTTGTTTAAGGATACGGTCCAAAGGAGGAAATATTTTTTGTAGGACAAGGTCCAATGAAAGAAATTTTTTTTGGTGTTTTTTTTAATAGGACAAGATCCAAAGGATGAATTTTGTTTCATATATATATATATATATATTTTTTTTTTTGAAGGACAAGATCCAAAGGAGGAAATTTTTTTTTTTTGGTACGACAAGGTCCAAAGAAGGAAATATTATTTGTAGGACAAGGTCCAATGAAAGAACGTTTTTTTGTTTTTTTTTTTGTTTAATAGGACAAGATCCAAAGGAAGAATTTTTATTTTTTTATTTTATAAGGACAAGGTCAAAAGGAGGAAAAATTTTTTGTTGGACAAGGTCCAATGAAAGTAAATTCTTTTTGGTGCTTTTGTAGTACAAGATCCAAAGAAGGAAATATTTTGTTTGTAGGACAAGATCCAACGAAGGAAATTTTTATATAGTTCGACAAGGTCCCAAGGAAGAGTTACATTTATTAAATTTTTTGTAGGACAAGGTCCAAAGGGGAAATATTTTTTGTAGGACATGGTCCAAAGGGCGAAATATTTTTTGTAGGACAAGGTCCAAAGGAGGATATATTTTTTGTAGGGCAAGATCCAAAGAAGAAAATATTTTTTTTGTAGGACAAGATCCAACGAAGGAAATTTTTTATATAGTTGGACAAGGTCCAAAGGAAGAGTTACATTTATTAAATTTTTTGTAGGACAAGGTCTAAAGGGGGAAATTTTTTTTGTAGGACAAGGTCCAAAGGAGGAAATATTTTTGTAGGACAAGGTCCAAAGGAGGAAAATATTTTTAGTAGGACAAGATCCAACGAAGGAAATTTTTATACAGTTGGGACAAGGTCCAAAGGAAGAGTTTACATTTATTAAATTTTTTGTAGGACAAGGTCCTAAGGGGGAAATATTTTTTTGTAGGACAAGGTCCAAAGGAGGAAATATTTTTTGTAGGGTAAGATCCAAAGGAAGAGTTACATTTTTTTTTTTAGTAGGACATGGTCCAAAGGATAAAAAAATTGTGTAACACAAGGTTCAAAGTAGAATATATAGCTGTGTAGGACAAGAATCAAAGGAGAAAATGGATTTAGCTAGAAAAAGATCAAATCAGAAAATGTTTTCTTTTTAAAAACAGGCCCGAAGAACACAAAATGGTGTGTGTGTGTTTGTGTGTGAAAGGCATGGTCCAAAAAAAAATGAATTTTTGTTGTGTGTGTGTGTGTGTAGAAGGTTCAAAGGAGAGTAATTTGTTTTGTAATACAAGGTTCAAAGGAGAGTGTTTGTTTTGTAGCACAAGGTTCGGAAGTAGAATATATAGCTGTGTAGGACAAGAGCCAAAGGAGAAAAATGGATTTAACTAGAAAATGTTCAAAGCAGAAAATGTTTTCTTTTAAAAAAACAAGGCCCGAAGAAGAAAATGTTGTGTGAGTGTGTTTTTTGTGTTGTGTGAAAGGCATGGTCCAAAAAGAAAAGTTTTTTTTTTGATAGGACAAGGTA
Source organism: Oreohelix idahoensis (assembly GCA_024509875.1). Lineage (NCBI taxonomy): Eukaryota > Metazoa > Mollusca > Gastropoda > Stylommatophora > Oreohelicidae > Oreohelix > Oreohelix idahoensis. The sequence continues at coordinate 53,004 of JAMPIV010009787.1, forward strand.
CAAAGGAGAGTCATTTTGTTTTGTAACACAAGGTTCAAAAGGAGAGTCATTTTTTTATAACACAAGGTTCAAAGGAGAGTCATTTGTTTTGTAACACAAGGTTCAAAGGAAAATAATTTGTTTTGTAACAAGGTTCAATGGAGAATAATTTGTTTTGTAACATAAGGTTCAAAAAGTAATTTGTTTAGTAACACAATGTTCAAAGGAGAATAATTTGTTTTATAACAGAAGGTCCTTTAAAACAGGGTCCGAAGAAGAAAATGTGTGTGTTTTTTTGTGTGTGTGCAAGGCATGATCCAAAAAGAAAAGTTTTTTTATTTTTTGTAGGACAAGGTTCAAAGGAGAGTCATTTGTTTTGTAGGACAAAGTTCAATGGAGAATCATTTGTTTTGTAACATGGAGAACAACAAAGACAACAACCAAAAAGCTATAGACTGTCATAAATGGGTGCTTGCGTAGAATACAAGGATTAAACCTTGGTTCAAAGGAGAATAATTTGTTTTGTAACACAAGGTTCAAAGGAAAAAATTGTTTTTTGTATGTGAAGGTTTTTTTTTTTGTTTTTTTTTTTAACAAAGTCGAAAGGAGAGTTTTTTTGTTTGTTTGTTTTTTCTTTCAGAAGAAAATGAACACAAATCCTTATGTTTCATATGGAAATAAAAATAACACAGTAAATCAGCTAACGTTTTTAAAAAATAATTTAACTTAGGATGTCTCTTGTTTGAAAGTTACTATTCGTTCATGACCTCTCATATCCCCAAGGTGTATAGACCTTCAAAAGGTCATCTTGTCCCGTGTCGTCTGCTCAAGGTCTTTCCATGATTTCTTTAGCTCTTTCATTTGTATCTCCAGTTTTCCTGGCACTGTGTTTTTTTCGGTCTCTCCCCCCTATTTCTCTGGCCCTGGGATTTCCAGAACAAGTACTGTCGTGTTAAGCTACAAACTGGTTTTCTCAACTGGCAATATCTTCATCTTAAAAAAAAAAATGAGTATTAGATCAGGAGAATTATGTAATCCTCCGTAAAAACTTAAGGCGAAACAAATTTAATTTTTGTTTTTCTATTTTAAAAACTGAAGGTACTCTTACATGTAAGCAAAACATCGAGCACTGAAACTTCTTGAGTAAGTATCATATAAAATTTAAACCAACAATTCCCTCCCCCCCATCCCCACTCCCACCTTCTTTTATACAGCAAAAGTAAACAAGACTTAACGTACGAATAATCGACCATTTTATGAAAATAAAGTAAAATAAATAGTGAGAAAGGATAACGCCGCCAGCAAACGGCGGAAATCGAATCTACCGTCTAAAATTACAGACACTATATATCTTAATTATAACCCTTCAAGGGTTGAACGAGATATTTTTTTCCACCAATTACCGAAAAAAATCTAGACTTTAATTTTATGACACTGTGGGCTTATTTTATCTATAGACTGTGCGTGCAATTGTTAAGGCTTAGTTTTTGTGTTCGTTTAACTAACACTGGTAATTTTTCCACTGTTCCAGCTTTAATTACTTATCTGCCGATAATAATTTTGTGAAGTTTATAGCTGGTAGGTTGTGAAGCTGATCTGTTGTGCTGTTTTCTTCTGCAGAATTAGACATTAGTAACGCTTTCTATCTTGTACATTGTCCAACTAAAGCCTTTTCTTTCATTGGATAGTGTTCCTGTTGAAAAAAATAAAAAATTTCAATTTGGATCTTGTAATACTACTGGTCCAGAGATTATTTAATCCAACGGGCTGATCACCCGTTTGCCAGTCACTTCGATTACGGAAACAACAGCAAATGGATTGATTGCCATTGCCCTAAAGACGCCAATAGGCGTGATGGGAAACAATGGCAAAGAAAACCTATCTGCTGTTGCCCTAAGACGCCACTAGGCGTAATGGCCACTGACTGCTTTGACGGTCGGTGGCTAAGGACGGAAGAAGAAGAAGATTATTTAATGTCTTTTCACAATTTTTCATTCTTGCTCTCTCCACTGTCTGAAGAATTTAACATGCCTAAGTTAACCTCTCTGTTCCATGTTAAATATTTCTGTGAGTCATGGTCAGCGTGCGTTTCAAAGAACTCACACATCATCACCATCACCATCATCATCGAATACCTGCTAACTGGAGGTGGCTACTTAGTCTTGCGATTTCCCCCCGGTTACTTGATATCTTCAATCAGTTGTGTCTTTAACCTCGTAATAGTTTTCTTGAATCTTATCTTTCATTTCTACTGACGGCACGCGAAGATCTGCTTGAGCCTTATTTAAAATTATCGTGACCCTTTTTATCTCTCGTTTCCATTCTACGTTTGCAGCACACTTTTACAACACAAAATCTGTATCTCTTTGCGGGCCATGGCCAAAGTAAACACTATCTTTTTTTCTTCCTTTTGTCTCCTGACTCAGATCTTCATAGCGAAATATTATTTAAAGACTTGACGTCAGAAAATTTTCGCAGCTTGTAATCATGTTGTCCAGTGTCTAGAGCTTGTGTGCCTTGGATGGATCCATCGATTATATTATATATATATATATATATATATATATATATATATATAATATATATTATATATATATAAATATATATATATATATATATATAGTATATATTCTATATAGGTATATATATATATTGATGGATCCATCCAATGGCACACAAGCTCGTAGACACTGGACAACATGATTACAAGCTGCGAAAATTTTCTCGACGTCAAGTCTTTAAATAATATTTCGCTATGAGAGATCTGAGTCAGGAGACAAGTAAAGGTAAGGAAAAAAGATAGTGTTTACTTTGGCCATGGCACGCAAAGAGATAAGATTTTGTGTTGTACAGTGTGCTGCAAAAACGTAGAATGGAAACGAGGAGATAAAAAGGGTCACGATAATTTTTAAATAAGGCTCAAGCAGATCTTCGCGTGCCGTCAGTAGGAAATGAAAGATAAGATTCAAGAAAAAACTATACGAGGGTTAAAAGACACAAACAGATTGAAGATATTCAAGTAACCGGGGGAAAATCGGCAAAAGGACTAAGTAGCCACCGTCCAGTTAGCAGGTATTTCCATTGATGGATGGTGGATCGGTGATGATAGTGGAGTTTCTTTGAAACGGCACGCTGACCATGACTCACAGAAATATTTAACAGGACCAGAGGAGGTTAACTTAGGCCATGTTAGATTCATCAGACAGTGGAGAGAGCAAGAATGAAAATTGTTGAAAGAACATTAAAGAATAATCTTCTTCTCTCTTCCGTGCTTAGCCACCGACCGTTCAAAGCAGTCCGTGGCCACTTACGCATTAATGGCCGGTCTTAGGGGCAACAGCAGACTAGGGTTTTTCTTTGCCATTAATTTTCCCATCACGCCTAGTGGCGATCTTTAGGGCAATGGGCAAAATCAAATCCATTTGCTGTTGTTTTCGCTAATCTAAGTGACTGGCCAAACGGGGTTGATCAGCCCGTTGGATTAAATTAATCTGGACCAAGTAGTATTAACAAGATCCAAATTTGAAATTTTTTATTTTTTATCAACAGGACGACTATCCAATGAAAGAAAACGGCTTTAGTTGGGACAATGTACAAGATAGAAAGCGTTACTAATGTCTAATTCCAGGCAGAAGAAAACAAGCACAACATGATCAAGCCTTCACAACCTACCAGCTATTATAACCTTCACAAAAATTAATTATCTGTCAGATAAAAGTAATTAAAGTAGCTGGAACAGTTGGAAAAAATTACCAGTGTAAGTTAACGAACACAAAAAAAAAACTAAGGCTTAACCATTTGCACGCACAGTCCTATACGATTTAAAATAAGCCCACAGTTGTGCGATAAATTTAAAGTCTAGAATTTTTTTGTTCGGTAAATTGGTGGGAAAAATAAATATCTCGTTCAACCCCTTGAAGGGGTTATTAATTAAGATTATATAGTGGCTGTAAGTTTTAGACGGTTAGATTTCGATTTCCGCCGTTTTGCTGCGTGCGTTATATCCTTTCTTTCACTTTTTTAATTTTACTTTATTTCAATAAAAATGGACGATTATTCGTACGTTTAAGTCTTGGTTTACTTTTGCTGTATAAATAAGAAGTGGGAGTGGGGATGGGGGGAGGGAGAATTTTTGGTGGTTTAAATTTTATATGAGTACTTACTCAAAGAAGTTTCAGTGCTCGATGTTTTTGCCTACATGTAAGAGTACCTTCCGTTTTTAAAAATATAAAAACAAAAATTAAATCCTGTTTCGCCTTAAGGTTTTTTTTAACGGAGGATTACAATAATTCTCCTGGATTCTAATACTCATTTTTTTTTTTTTTTTTACGATTGAAGGAAATCTGCCAGTTGAGAAAACCAGTTTGTTGCTTAATTCACGACAGTTACCTTGTTTCTGGAAAGTCCCAGGGCCAGAGAAATAGGGGGGGAGAGACCGAAAAAAACACAGATGCCAGGAAAAAACTGGAGATACAAAAGAAAGAGCTATAGGAAATCATGGAAAGACCATGAGCAGACGACCACGGGGACGAAGAATGACCTTTTGAAGGTCTATACACCATGGGGATATGCAGAGGTTGCATGAACGAATAAGTAACTTTCAATACAACGAGACATCCAAAGTATAACATTATTTTTAAAAAAACGTTAGCTGATTTACTGTTGTTATCATTTATTTCCATATAAAACATAAGGATTTAGTGTTATTCATGTTTCTTCTGAAAGAAAACAACAAAACAAACAAAAAAACTCTCCATTCGGACTTTGTTAAAAAAAAAAAACAAAAAAAAAACCCTATCACATACAAAAAAACAATTTTTTCCTTTGAAACCTTGTGTTTACAAAAACAAATATTATTCTACCTTGAAACCAAGGTTTAAATCCTTGTATTCTCACGCAAGCAACCCATTTTACTGACAGTCCTATAGCTTTGTTTGGTTTGTTGTCTTTGTTTGTTCTCCAAGTTACAACAAACAAATTGATTACTCCATTGAACTCTTTAGTCCTACAAAAAACAAATGACTCTCCTTTGAACCTTGTCCCTACAAACAATAAAAAAAACTTTTCTTTTTGGTTTCATGCCTTGCACACACACAAAAAAAAACACACACTTTTTTCTTCTTCGGACCCCTGTTTTAAAGGACCTTCTGTTAGAAAACAAATTATATCTCCCACGAACATTGTGTTCACAAAACAAAATTACTTTTTGAACACTTATGTTACAAAACAAAATTATTCTCCATTGATCCTTGTTACAAAACAAATTTATTTTTCCTTTGAACCTTGTGTTACAAAACATATGGACTCTCCCTTTGAACCTTGTGTGTATAAAAAAATGACTCTCCATTGAACCTTGGTGTTACAAAACAAATGGACTCTCCTTTGTACCTTGTCCCCTATCAAGAAAAAAACTTATCTTTTTGGACCATTGCCTTCACACAACGCCAAAAATACACACTCCACACATTTTCTTCTTCGGGCCTTGTTTTAAAAAGAATAACATTTTTCTGCTTTGAACATTTTCTAGTTAAATCCATTTTTCTCCTTTGGCTCTTGTCCTACTCAGCATATATATTCTAACTCGAACCTTGTGCTACAAGAACAAATTGACTCTCCTTTGAAACCTTGTTGTGTTACAAAAACAAATTACTCTCCTTTGAACCTTCTTACACACACACACCACACACCAAAAAATTACATTTTTTTTTTGGACCCATGCCTTTCAACACACAAACACACACACACACTTTTTGTTTCTTCGGGGCCTTGTTTTAAAAGAAAACATTTTCTGATTTGATCTTTTTCTAGCTAAAATCCATTTTCCATCCCTTTTGATTCTTGTCCTACACAAGCTAAAATATTCTACTTTGAACCATTGGGGGGGTGGGTGTTTACACAATTTTTTATTTATCCTTTGGTACCATGTCCTACCTAAAAAAACAAAATTGTAACTCTGTCCTTTCTGGAGTCTATACCCTACAAAAAAATATTTCCTCCGTTTGAGGAGACCTTCTGAGTCCCTACAAAATAATATTTCCCCCTCAGGACCTTTGTCCTTACAAAAAAATTTTAATAAAATGTAACTCATTCC
>JAMPIV010009788.1:0-133832 GCA_024509875.1 Oreohelix idahoensis
CTATCCTCCCAAGGAGATGAATACTAGAGCATTTTAATAAAACTAACTAGTATAGTACATATATATGTACACTATTTCATTTATGATATAATATTCCATGCATTTCTTTTCATAATCTCTAAATCCTTTTAAGTTCTGGTCAACCTAAAAAATTGACACAGAACAAAATAAATGTAATATAATTCTATCAAAAATTTTTACACACGTGAGTTAGTTCAGTGTATTTTAACATTTATTAATATTATTAGTCTTGTTAAATATCTGTGGGTATATCTATAACCTATTACACCACACTACATATCATAACCCTAGACACTTTACGTAGCCACATTCATTAAAAAAAAAATTAAGTGTGAGGTCGTAGTGGTAGCAAGAAAGGCCCTCTGACAATTCACAACTACATTTTATCTCAGGAGCCTTCACAGCTGGCCTCATACAATTACATTTAGTAATATCACCATCATACAATACCATCAAACACCACTACAATATTGGGGGTCTTGTCCAGGGATAATTAGCCCAACAGTTATTAGGATCTCCTGGTGGGAGAAATAAAAGTAGGGAAATAAATTGGAAAATTTCCCTGCAAGATAAAAGTGTCCCTGGAGATAAAAGTTGGTGAATCTTCACAGCCAGTAATAATTAATTAGTTAACTGGTTAGTTAGAATTAGTTAGACTATAGTCATAAGAAGTACTTAGTGTATTTACTGGTTAGAGATTTATCTTGTATATTATTATATTGTCTAAAAAGTATGGCGGAGCTGGCAAAATTTAGATCAGCTGCTGTGCTCACCGCGAAGGAGATGGGAATGGATGGTCAAATTTTAATTCAATACGTAACGACTGAATGTGATAAATATATTGAACGGGAAGAAAGGAGGTTAGTTGAAGAGAAGAGGTTAGAGGCTGATAGAGAAATTAAGAGGCTGCAGATTGAGGCAGAAGAAAAAAGGTTGACTGCCGAAAGGGAGGCAGAAGATAGAAGGTTGCAGAGGGAGCACGAATTACGACTAAGGGAGCTGGAATTACAAGGCCCGGCTCCTGAAAATGGTGCCAGCCCTTTTGCCTCAGATGCTACGCCTAGTCTGGGAGCCTCAAACTCAGCTATGGGGTTTCATTTAGACCATTTTGTTGAGAAAGACGATGACATAGAGGGGTACCTAGGACGTTTTGAGTTATTAGCTACTACATATGGGTTAGAGAGAGAGAGGTGGAGTTTAAAGCTATCACAGGGATTGAGAGGTACTTCTTATGAAGTATTTGCTAAAATGAACAGGGAAGACCAAGACAATTATGACATGTTAAAGCAGGCTTTGTTATTAAGGTACGAGAAGAATGGTGAATTTTATCGTAAGAAATTTAGAAATGCTAAACTGTTGTCTGGGGAGACATACCACCAATTCTCTGCTAGACTAGAAACCTATTTGGAGAAATGGACGGCTCTGGGGAAGACCCAAGATCTTAAAGAAATGATCATGATTGAGCAATTGAGAGAGTCCATGGCTCCAGACATGAGAAAATTTCTCATGGAACAAGGTGCAGAGAAGTTGGGGGAAATTTTAAATGTTGCTGAGAGGTATCAGGCAGCCCAGGCAGAGGTAAGTGGTGCTAAGAAGAAGCACATAGACAATTTTTAAGCTCCACAGCAATTTAACAAATTTGATAATAGAGAGCAGGGAAATAAAGGTAGGACAAACTTTGAGCGGCCAAGAAATGACTATCGCGACAGAAACTCACAGTTCAATGAGCAAAAGTTCAATGAAAGAAAACCGTTGAACCAAGGAAAAAGATGGTGTAAATGGTGCAAGAAGGATAACCATAACACCGAATTTTGTAGAAGGAAACCTTCAAACATTGCTGCAATGAAGTCGGGGACGCGAAGATTAAAGGTTAATCCTAAGGGACAACAGGAACCTTATCACCCCCCAGTTTGTGAGGATGTTATTTGTAATGGGGTCACCATAAGGTGCCTTTATGATACAGGTTTGGATTATGATTCAGTTGTGAAGTCTAGCCTAGTGGACCCAAGTCAGTATACCACAGAAACAGTGGAAATACAAGGGGCGACTAAGGACATACCACTCATGACACTTCCCATCGCAAGGATAACGGTGAAAACTCGCTATGTGGAAGGAGAAATCAGAGCAGCAGTGATAGATGAACCAATCTACCCTCTGATATTGGGGTGTAGATACGTCTTCTTGGGGAATCCCGAGAAACCTGTGATCATGGCGACAGTGCAGACCAGGTCACAGAAGAAGGAGGAAGAAGGTGAACCTATAAATGCTCATCCAGAGGAGATGAGGAAGGCGCAGGCTGAGGATAGGACACTCAAGCCCTGTTTTAAAAAATTGCCCAAATGCCACACACCTCCGAGCAAGGGGGAATATTTCATGAAGAACAAACTTTTATACAGGAAGACAGGAACTAGATCCACTGGTCACGGACAGTTAGTTCTTCCCAAGATATATAGGGCAAACTTAATAAGGAGCTTACATGTTGGAAAAGATGGTGACCATGAGAAAGTCGGTACCATCTGCCAAAAGATTGCTTGAAGATACTATTGGCCCGACGTAAATGTCGATGTTGAAAACTTTGTAGAAGCATGTGGCGTATTTCATGAGGGAACACCCACAAAGGGAAAATATGTGCAGGACCTAGAAACGCCACGGGGCAACTTTAGGCCTGAAAGGAAAACTAATTATACTCAGGTAGACAAAGTGGAATGGGAGCCCCCTTTTCACACCCAGTCTTCACTTGAATGGATTAACATGGCCACTATGCGAAGAGTACAAAGAAGAAATTTTACCCAGGATAGGATGACAATCCCTCGGTCAGACTTATATAAACTGGAAGAACAGACAAAAGAGCGAAGATCTCTCATAAGCAATCTAAAGTGGGGAGACAAACCCCCAGAAAAAAAAATTGGTAGTGGTCGATTTGTGAGTGATGATTCTAGGAAGAAAAGTCCTCATTATAAAGCTTCTAAGGGACGGGACCAGACGGGTTCCATGAAAAATACGTATGATAAATTAAAGATCCAGATGTAGCTGTATTAAGGACCTGGACAGATGAGAAGGCGGAAGAGACTGTTACCTCATCGTATCAATATGTGAAGGAACTGACCACTCGTTTGAAAGCTGGATGGAAACTGGCAAATGATAATTTGAAACAAGCCAGGAAGAAACATGCAGCATATTTTAATAGGAAGGCAAAGGACAGGGAACTGGCAGTCGGAGAGAAGGTGCTGCTTCTACTACCCGGAAGCCAGAATAAATTACAAATTGGTTGGCAAGGTCCATATACGGTTCTAGAGAAGGTGTCTAGAACAAACTATAAAATTGACAAAAAGGGGAATGAAAAAGTTTATCATGTAAACCTGTTAAAGAAGTATCTGGACAGACCACTCCAGGAAAGTACCCCCTTATTGACCTTGGCTATTGCAACCCAGATGCAAAAAGAACCACTCACCTCACATGAATACCCATTACATCCTTGTGAAACAGCAGCACAGGTAAAAGTCAGTAAGCACCTGACTAAAAACCAGAGGGAGAGAGTTCAACAAGTTCTGGAGGAACATACAGATGTATTAACAGATAAACCAGGCCATACAAATTTGCTACAGTATGACATGAAACTGGTAGACTCAAACCCAATCTGTATGAGAGCCTATTCTATTCCGTTCGCGAAGGAGAAGGCATTGAAGGAAGAAATAGAGTATTTGTTGAAGGAGGGGATTATTTCGCACAGTGAATCATCTTTTAGTTCTAGTGTCGTTTTGTTGAGAAAACCGTCTGGGGAACACAGACTGTGCATAGATTACAGGAAACTGAATGCTGTCACAGAAGGACAAGTGGATCCATTACCAGACACAAAACAGTTATTTGCCAGACTGAACAAGGCAAAATACTTTTCAAAGGTGGATCTTAGTAAAGGCTATTACCAGATCCCAGTGAAGCCTGAAGTGCGACCTTATTTGGCTTTTAGCACTTCGGATGGACATTATGAATTCAATATGCTACCATTCGGACTGAAAAATGCTCCGAGTGTGTTTTCAAGGATGATGCGAAAATTGTTGGATCCCCTGAATAACCCATGTATCACAAATTTCATGGATGATATTCTCGTCGCCACAGAGACATTTGAAGAACACATTGAAGCTCTGGAGATGTTGTTTGATAGACTTCGGGAGGCGAACTTAACTGCTAGGCCAACAAAATGTTGTATTGGATGCAAAGAGTTGGAATTCTTGGGACACACGGTATATCAGGGTAATATGACCCCTGATCCTAAGAATTTGGAAAAACTGCAGAGAGCACCTAGGCCGCAAACAAAAAAGGACGTGCGATCATTCGTGTCGTTATGCGGATTTTATCAGAAATACATCAAGAATTTTAACGCTATTTGTGCTCCTCTGACTGATCTGACTCGCAAGGGACTTCCAGATAAAATTATTTGGACTGCACAATGTGAACTAGCATTTCAAGAGTTAAAGGAAAAACTCACTAGCAAGCCTATTCTCAAACTGCCTGATTTGACACAGGACTTTGTCTTAAGAACCGATGCAAGTAATGTAGGACTCGGAGGGGCTTTGTTGCAAAGATCATCTTCACCTGATGGGGAACTTAAACCAGTCGCTTATGCAAGGCGCAAATTGAATAAGGCGGAACAAGGATACTCCACAAGCGAAAAAGAATGTTTAGCATTAATCTGGGCAATAAAGAAGTTTCAAATCTATCTGTATGGTAGGACATTTGTGGTGGAGACGGACCATCAGCCTCTCGTGTTCTTGTCTCAGGCTAAGCATGAAAACGCAAGATTGCTGAGGTGGTCTTTATTGCTTCAACCTTATCAGTTTAGTATCCAATATATCCCAGGCAAATTGAATGTCGGTGCAGATTTCCTCAGTCGGCACCCCTGTGATCAAAATTAGAGTAGTGGCAGACGTGAGGAGTAATTTTGCCTATGTGTATCGCTGGTTTTGAAACTTGCCATAGGCATGTTTTCAAGTGGGGAGATGTGTAGTGAAATTGACAGAGATACAACGGTAAAATCCCTCCAAAGATAACATTTAAGGATAAAAACATAATGCGTAGGCTGCTGATGTACATGATCGCCTAGACCGCGGGTCATCATCCTCCATAATAATTGACTTGCTAGACAGGAGGGGAACGGCGGATCAAAAAGAAAAAAAATATGACTGGAAAGGCTAAGGAGACGCAATTGGGGGGGAAACGGAGAAAAGTCACGTTTCCCAAGTTGACATAAAAAGTAAGCAACTCGACAGAAGGGACCTTGGATATGTTACGCCACAGTCATTTATTGGACGCTTTTGCGATACCAAGCTTTTGATTTGAATGGAGCGGTAAAACGCAGATGTTAGGAATATTACAAAAATTAAAAAGTAATTTTTTCTTAATATTAATGTTAGGAATATAAAAATTAGCTGGCCGGATGGCCTATTCTGAGCAGTGAACTAATATGGTCTTAATTTTACAGACGGATAGATAATATTGAAGATAATGACAAAAGACAGTGTAGTTCACATCATCGACAGACTGTGTTGAATAAAAAAGTGTCGCAATTTGCACACAAAAACACGACCTTGGACGCAGGTGTTCAAATTTACTTAGTATGGAGGAGAGGGTTTTTGAGCGGTAGCTGTGTCTAAATATAACTTTTAACGACACAATTTTGGAGGGGAGAGAAAGGTTGGTTCAAAAACCAAGCACATTTTTTTAGAAACACAAGTAGAGACGGACAGACTAACAGATAAACATCCATACTTGACTGAAGCATGACTGAAATGACTTTATGGTAGGAAATTTGAATTGAAAATAAAACTAGGCAGTGATTGGCCACAGACAATCATATCATTAGCGCTCAGACGCGAAAGTGGGGCCATTCTTCAATAGTTGTTCAGTGATAGACACAGATTTTAAAGTGTGGTGATTCCATATGAAAGAAAGTGTAATAAATTTAGGGACGCCATACTATAGCCAGCAGCTCAGCTGAGTTTTGCTAGCAATTCTGTGTTATTTATTCATAATCTGGTAAGATTGAAATTATTTCCTTATATATTTTGAATATTGTTTCATGTTTGAGTGATTTGATACTGCCATATCGAAATCTAGCCTTACAAACAAGTAGGGATTTGCTCTAGACCCCCCGCCCTAGTCAGGGTCTAGGGACCAACAATGTACATAAACTCCAGCAAGGATTATGCAAGACAGATCAAGTGTTGAGAATAATGATACATATTACCTATCCTCTTTTAGGGCAGACAACTAATAAATATTTTTCAGAATCTATAGTCTGGGAGGATCTATCTGATGTAAACCCACCATGGTAAATGTGCTGTTTGGTCAGAGAGATCTGACCTGTCTGTATGATGTGGTTGTTGTGTCACTGTTGTGTCCAGACGTGGGTAGAGAATAGATTTTGACACATGGCCCATACTTTGATTGCAGAGCTGCGAGTTTCTGTCGTCAACAAAGCAGGGTCTATTCAGTTGGTGACTTTACTCGAGTGTATCTGTGCAGTATTTGTGACAGAGACCACCATTATTGCCCGCCAGCACGGAGAGGTGGGACCACCTGATTTCAGCACCAGAGCGACAACTACCAGATGAGTGAGCCTCTGGTCTGCTGGACTTTCACCAACGCCCTTTAGTTACTAAGAACCCCATAAAGATTCCCACCATTTTCTGGACACTGTGTAGTCAATATAGACAGGTGTGATGAGGCCACCCCAACAGCACAAACAGTACTATCCTCCCAAGTAGATGAATACTAGAACATTTTAATAAAACTAACTAGTATAGTACATATATATGTACACTATTGCATTTATGATATAATATTCTATGCATTTCTTTTCATAATCTCTAAATCCTTTTAAGTTCTGGTCAACCTAAAAATTGACACAGAACAAAATAAATGTAATATACTTATATCAAAAATTTTTACACACGTGAGTTAGTTCAGTGTATTTTAACATTTATTAATATTATTAGTCTTGTTAATATCTGTGGGTATATTTATAATCCATTACACCACACTACATATCATAACCCTAGACACTTTACGTAGCCACATTCATTAAAAAAAATTAAGTGTGAGGTCGTAGTGGTAGCAAGAAAGGCCTTCTGACAATTCTCAACTACATTTTATCTCAGGAGCCTTCACAGCTGGCCTCATACAATTTACATTTAGTAATAACACCATCATACAATACCATCAAACACCACTACACTATAGTCATAAGAAGTACTTAGTGTATTTACGGGTTAGAGATTTAGCTTGTATATTATTATATTGTCTAAAAAGTATGGCGGAGCTGGCAAAATTTAGATCAGCTGCTGTGCTCACCGCGAAGGAGATGGGAATGGATGGTCAAATTTTAATTCAATACGTAACGGCTGAATGTGATAAATATATTGAACGGGAAGAAAGGAGGTTAGCTGAAGAGAAGAGGTTAGAGGCTGATAGAGAAATTAAGAGGCTGCAGATTGAGGCAGAAGAAAAACGACAGCAAAGGGAGGCAGAAGAAAAAGATTGACTGCCGAAAGGGAGGCAGAAGATAGAAGGTTGCAAAGGGAGCACGAATTACGACTAAGGGAGCTGGAATTACAAGGCCCGGCTCCTGAAAATGGTGCCAGCCCTTTTGCCTCAGATGCTACGCCTAGTCTGGGAGCCTCAAACTCAGCTATGGGGTTTCATTTAGACCATTTTGTTGAAAAAGACGATGACATAGAGGGGTACCTAGGACGTTTTGAGTTATTAGCTACTACATATGGGTTAGAGAGAGAGAGGTGGAGCTTAAAGCTATCACAGGGATTGAGAGGTACTTCTTATGAAGTATTTGCCAAAATGAACAGGGAAGACCAAGACAATTATGACATGTTAAAGCAGGCTTTGTTATTAAGGTACGAGAAGAATGGTGAATTTTATCGTAAGAAATTTAGAAATGCCAAACTGTTGTCTGGGGAGACATACCACCAATTCTCTGCTAGACTAGAAAACTATTTGGAGAAATGGACGGCTCTGGGGAAGACCCAAGATCTTAAAGAAATGATCATGATTGAGCAATTGAGAGAGTCCATGGCTCCAGACATGAGAAAATTTCTCATGGAACAAGGTGCAGAGAAGTTGGGGGAAATTTTAAATGTTGCTGAGAGGTATCAGGCAGCCCAGGCAGAGGTAAGTGGTGCTAAGAAGAAGCACATAGACAATTTTAAAGCTCCACAGCAATTTAATAAATTTGATAATAGAGAGCAGGGAAATAAAGGTAGGACAAACTTTGAGCGGCCAAGAAATGACTATCGCGACAGAAACTCACAGTTCAATGACCAAAAGTTCAATGAAAGAAAACCGTTGAACCAAGGAAAAAAGATGGTGTAAATGGTGCAAGAAGGATAACCATAACACCGAATTTTGTAGAAGGAAACCTTCAAACATTGCTGCAATGAAGTCGGGGACGCGAAGATTAAAGGGTAATCCTAATGGACAACGGGAACCTTATCACCCCCCAGTTTGTGAGGATGTTATTTGTAATGGGGTCACCATAAGGTGCCTTTATGATACAGGTTTGGATTATGATTCAGTTGTGAAGTCTAGCCTAGTGGACCCAAGTCAGTATACCACAGAAACAGTGGAAATACAAGGGGCGACTAAGGACATACCACTCATGACACTTCCCATCGCAAGGATAACGGTGAAAACTCGCTATGTGGAAGGAGAAATCAGAGCAGCAGTGATAGATGAACCAATCTACCCTCTGATATTGGGGTGTAGATACGTCTTCTTGGGGAATCCCGAGAAACCTGTGATCATGGCGACAGTGCAGACCAGGTCACAGAAGAAGGAGGAAGAAGGTGAACCTATAAATGCTCATCCAGAGGAGATGAGGAAGGCGCAGGCTGAGGATAGGACACTCAAGCCCTGTTTTAAAAAATTGCCCAAATGCCACACACCTCCGAGCAAGGGGGAATATTTCATGAAGAACAAACTCTTATACAGGAAGGCCGGAACTGGAACAAATGGTCACAACCAGCTGGTTCTTCCCACTTCATATAGAGATAAAGTGATGGAAATCGGGCATGCGATTCCCTTCAGTGGTCACATGGGGATCAGCGCCACAGGACAGCGTATAGCTTGTCATTACTTCTGGCCAGGGATAACGGAGGATATAAAAAGATATGTCAAATCCTGCCAGAATGTCAAAGGGTAGCTCCAAAGCACTGGACTGCTCCTGCAACTCTAGGGGAAATGCCCATAGTGGGAACACCTTTTGAGAGGGTTGCAGTGGATATTGTAGGACCTCTCACTCGGACCAAGAGGAGGAACAGTTACATCCTTACTCTGGTGGACACTTGTTCTATGTGGGGAGAGGCGGTAGCCCTGCCATCAATTGATTCAAAACATGTAGCAGAGGCACTACTTACAATATTTACCCGATTAGGATTCCCGCATCAAATCTTGACGGATAATGGTTCTCAGTTCAAGGGGAAACTAACGGAAGAAGTTTTTAAGCTATTTCAAGCCAGGCACTTTCATTGTAGTCCGTACCATCCACAAGGGAACGGCCAGGTAGAGAGGTTCAATGGGACTCTCATTTCTATCCTGAGAAAGCTGGCACACGAAAAACCGGATCTGTGGGATCAATTCCTGCCCGCCGCATTGTTTGCGTACCGGGAGGTACCACATAGTTCAACCGGGATGGCTCCCGCAACTCTGCTATTTGGGAGGCCAATAAAAGGTCCATTAGAGGCTTTATTAAGGACCTGGACAGATGAGAAGGCGGAAGAGACTGTTACCTCATCTTATCAATATGTGAACGAACTGACCAATCGTTTGAAAGCTGGATGGAAACTGGCAAATGATAATTTGAAACAAGCCAGGAAGAAACATGCAGCATATTTTAATAGGAAGGCAAAGGACAGGGAACTGGCAGTCGGAGAGAAGGTGCTGCTTCTACAACCGGGAAGCCAGAATAAATTACAAATTGGTTGGCAAGGTCCATATACGGTTCTAGAGAAGGTGTCTAGAACAAACTATAAAATTGACAAAAAGGGGAAGGAAAAAGTTTATCATGTAAACCTGTTAAAGAAGTATCTGGACAGACCACTCCAGGAAAGCACCCCCTTATTGACCTTGGCTATTGCAACCCAGATGCAAAAAGAACCACTCACCTCACATGAATACCCATTACATCCTTGTGAAACAGCAGCACAGGTAAAAGTCAGTAAGCACCTGACTAAAAACCAGAGGGAGAGAGTTCAACAGGTTCTGGAGGAACATACAGATGTATTAACAGATAAACCAGGCCATACAAATTTGCTACAGTATGACATGAAACTGGTAGACTCAAACCCAATCTGTATGAGAGACTATTCTATTCCGTTCGCGAAGGAGAAGGCATTGAAGGAAGAAATAGAGTATTTGTTGAAGGAGGGGATTATTTCGCACAGTGAATCATCTTTTAGTTCTAGTGTCGTTTTGTTGAGAAAACCGTCTGGGGAACACAGATTGTGCATAGATTACAGGAAACTGAATGCTGTCACAGAAGGACAAGTGGATCCATTACCAGACACAAAACAGTTATTTGCCAGACTGAACAAGGCAAAATACTTTTCAAAGGTGGATCTTAGTAAAGGCTATTACCAGATCCCAGTGAAGCCTGAAGTGAGACCTTATTTGGCTTTTAGCACTTCGGATGGACATTATGAATTCAATATGCTACCATTCGGACTGAAAAATGCTCCGAGTGTGTTTTCAAGGATGATGCGCAAATTGTTGGATCCCCTGAATAACCCATGTATCACAAATTTCATGGATGATATTCTCGTCGCCACCGAGACATTTGAAGAACACATTGAAGCTCTGGAGATGTTGTTTGATAGACTTCGGGAGGCGAACTTAACTGCTAGGCCAACAAAATGTTGTATTGGATGCAAAGAGTTGGAATTCTTGGGACACACTGTATATCAGGGTAATATGACCCCTGATCCTAAGAACTTGGAAAAACTGCAGAGAGCACCTAGGCCACAAACAAAAAAGGACGTGCGATCATTCGTGTCGTTATGCGGATTTTATCAGAAATACATCAAAAATTTTAACGCTATTTGTGCTCCTCTGACTGATCTGACTCGCAAGGGACTTCCAGATAAAATTATTTGGACTGCACAATGTGAACTAGCGTTCCAAGAGTTAAAGGAAAAACTCACTAGCAAGCCTATTCTCAAACTGCAAAATTAGAGTAGTGGCAGACGTGAGGAGTAATTTTACCTATGTGTATCGCTGGTTTTGAAACTTGCCATAGGCATGTTTTCAAGTGGGGAGATGTGTAGTGAAATTGACAGAGATACAACGGTAAAATACCTCCAAAGATAACATTTAAGGATAAAAACATAATGCGTAGGCTGCTGATGTACATGATCGCCTAGACCGCGGGTCATCATCCTCCATAATAATTGACTTGCTAGACAGGAGGGGAACGGCGGATCAAAAAGGAAAAAAAATATGACTGGAAAGATTGCGTGAGACTAGAAAGGCTAAGGAGACGCAATGGGGGGGGGGAAACGGAGAAAAGTCACGTTTCCCAAGTTGACATAAAAAGTAAGCAACTCGACAGAAGGGACCATAGATATGTTACGCCACAGTCATTTATTGGACGCTTTTGCGATACCAAGCCCTTGATTTGAATTCAGCGGCTAAACGCTGATGTTAGGAATATTACAAAAATTAAAAAGTAATTTTTTCTTAATATTAATGTTAGGAATATAAAAATTAGCTGGCCGGATGGCCTATTCTGAGCAGTGAACTAATATGTTCTTAATTTTACAGACGGATAGATAATATTGAAGATAATGACAAAAGACAGTGTAGTTTACATCATCGACAGACTGTATTGAATCTAAAAGTGTCGCTATTTTGCACAAAAAAAACACGACCTCGAGACGCAGGTGTTCAAATCTACTTGGTATGGAGGAGAGGGGATATTGTGGTGGCTGTGTCTAAAAATAACTTTTAACGACAAAATTTTGGAGGGGAGAGAAAGGTTGGTTCAAAAATCAAGTACATTTTGTAGAAACACAAGTAGAGACGGACAGACTAACAGATAAACATCCATACTTGACTGAAGCATGACTGAAATGACTTTAGTGTAGGAAATTTGAAATTCAAATAAACCTAGGCAGTGATTGGCCACAGACAAGCATATTGTCGGCGCTTAGACGCGGATTTGGGGTCATTTCTCAATAGTTGTTCAGTGATAGACACAGATTTTAAAGTGTGGTGATTTCCATATGAAAGAAAGTGTAAGAAGTTTAGGGACGCCATACTATAGCCAGCAGCTCAGCTGAGTTTTGCTAGCAATTCTGTGTTATTTATTCATAATCTGGTAAGATTGAAATTATTTCCTTATATATTTTGAATATTGTTTCATGTTCGAGTGATTTGATACTGCCATATCGAAATCTAGCCTTACAAACAAGTAGGGATTTGCTCTAGACCCCCCGCCCAAGTCAGGGTCTAGGGACCAACAATGTACATAAACTCCAGCAAGGGTTAGGCAAGACAGATCAAGTGTTGAGAATAATGAAACATATTACCTATCCTCTTTTAGGGCAGACAACTAATAAATATTTTTCAGAATCTATAGTCTGGGAGGATCTATCTGATGTAAACCACCATGGTAAATGTGCTGTTTGGTCAGAGAGATCTGACCTGTCTGTATGATGTTGTTGTTGTGTCAGTGTTGTGTCCAGACGTGGGTAGAGAATAGATTTTGACACATGGCCCATACTTTGATTGCAGAGCTGTGAGTTTCTGTTGTCAACCAAGCAGTGTCTATTCAGTTGGTGACTTTACTCGAGTGTATCTGTGCAGTACTTGTGACAGAGACCACCATTATTGCCCGCCAGCACGGAGAGGTGGGACCACAAGATTTCAGCACCAGAGCTACAACTACAAGATGAGTGAGCCTCTGGTCTGCTGGACATTCACCAACACCGTTTAGTTACTAATACCCCATAAAAAATTCCCACCATTTTCTGGACACTGTGTAGTCAATATAGACAGGTGTGATGAGGCCACCCCAACAGCACAAACATTAACTATCCTCCCAAGTAGATGACTACTAGAACATTTTAATAAAACTAACTAGTATAGTACATATATATGTACACTATTGCATTTATGATATAATATTCCATGCATTTCTTTTCATAATCTCTAAATCCTTTTAAGTTCTGGTCAACCTAAAAAATTGACACAGAACAAAATAAATGTAATATAATTCTATCAAAAAATTTTACACTATTGAGTTAGTTCAGTGTGTTGTAATATTTGTTAAATATTATTAGTTTTGTTAAATATCTGTGGGTATATCTTTAGTAATATCACCATCATACAATACCATCAAACACCACTACAGCCTTCAACTCTGCCTTCTATTATGGTCTTCATTAAGGTGTTATGTCTGTTTACATGGCCAAAAGATGTTAGCTGTCTAATTTTGATCTTCAATAATTCTCTTTTTATTCCTAGATTTTTACGACCTCTTTATTTGTTTTCTTCTCTTTCCATGAAATGCGTACCACTCTTCTATACATCCACATCTCAAGGGCCTCAGTTCTTCATTCCAACTGCTTGTTCATTGTCCATGTTTCTACACCATACAGTAATGAAGACTACGTATAACCCCTGATGACTCTCAGTTTTAATTTAGTGACAAGAATACGAAAGGCTTATGATTTAAATTACTAACTAGCACAACTTCCAACATTTCTTAGTACCTGACTGGCAGCACAAGACAAATAGTATTGTCTTTACACTAACATTGCAGACAAACTAAATTCTGTTTTAGTTCTATTTCCTGTTTATTTTGTCCCCACCAATCAAGTGCTTCCATTAACGCCCCTTTTTTTAAACTTACTTTTTTTTAAAGCTTATTCAAAGAAGATATATTCTTCGCTTGTTACAAGCCATGTTGATACTTGGGTTGTTGTTTTTCCTAATGCGATGACAACCAACAATCTTTTATTTATCCTTAATTACATATTTTTGTCAGTGCCTTCAGCTCATGACTCAAAGATAATGTTATGGTGGTGTGCGTTGGATGTGAATTATTTCATCTGAGATGTTAGTGCGCATTTTGCAGAAGATATAGGACGACAGAGCATGTCAGATCTGGGAGGTATCTATGACTTGTCTTTTTAAGAAAAAAGTATGACAAGAATATCTCCGTCGTTGTCTTTTATCAAGAACACAGACAGTTGAAGAAGGATTGTAAGAAGTAAGATAAAGTCCCACGTGTTTTATTATACGATATATAAGTCATGAAGGGAACAGACCAATATGTTAGAGGCACATCGCAGCCCTGTGACATATGCAGCGGCGTTAAACAAGGCTGCGGTCCTGGCTCCGACCCTCTTCGGATCTTCTTTGCCTTGCTCTTGAAACATGCATTCAGAGATGCAACTGAAGGAGTATGCCTTTACACTAGGTCAGATGGCCGACTGTTTAACCTCTTCAAGGCTGAAGGCACAAATAAAAGTCAGAAGGGTCACTATAATAGACTTGTTATTCGTTGATAACGCTGCTATCGTCACTCAGAGTCAACAGGAGCTTCAGAGCTTGATGAATCGCTTCACCCAAGCATGCAAGGACTTTGGCCTCACAATGTCTAAAGAAAACAAATCTGCTGGGTCAATATGTGGATCTTGCACCAGTTATCACTATTGATAACTATGAATTGGCAGTGGTGCACCACTTCACATACCTGGGGTCTATCATCAATGACAAACTCTCTCTGGGCACATAAATTGACAGCCGCATTGGCACAAAGCTGCAGCCACCTTTGCCTGCCTCACAACACATGTTTGGGGCAACTCCAAACAAACACAACGAAGACGAAAGCTGTGGTATATAACGCCTGCGTCACCAGCACAATTCTATAAGGCAGCGAGACATGGAAAACCTATGCTACGCAATAAGAAGGCTCAATACCTTACATCTACGGTGTCTACGCCACATCCTCGGTATTTCGTGGAGGGACAAAGTGACAAATGACGAGCTGTTGTCACGTGCTGGTCTTCAAAGCATGTATACACTGCTTAGACAGAGCAGACAACGATGGCTTGGCCATGTCCGCCACATGAAAGATGGTCGTATCCCACAAGATATCTTCTACAGACAACTGGCATATGGCAAAAGAACAATTGGGCGACCGCAGCTGAGGTTCAAAGATGTGTGCAAGAGAGACATGAGGGCACTGGGCATAAATCCAACAACATGGGAGGATGAAGCTGTCGATTGCACCAAGTGGTGATGTTCCTTACGGCGCCACCTCAGATTGGGCGTACAGAAGCTCTCACAGCAAGCAGAAGAGAGGAGAAAACGTCGAAAGGAACACCAGGAAAATAAGCAGATGAGGGCTGTCACCCCAGGGGCGCATTCTCATAGCCATGTTATGACTGAAGGGGCTATTATTATTATATGAGTCATCTTTTACGGTTAAATGTATGCTGTAGCATTCAGCATACTATTGTATATTCTTTAAATGACGTATATTGCTCAATCATTAATACATCCCAGAAAATACGGAGCCTCCATGAAGGTACTGGTATTCCTTCTTCTTCTTTGTACACTCTGAGACGTCTATTTGAATGTTTTCGCAGCACTTAGTTTGAGGCTATTTGCATCTCCGTAGAGCTTTGCCACAAATGGTATTGGTGTCGGTCATATGCGCTTTCTCTGTTCAGCATATGTTGGGCAACTTAGCTTAACTGGTATTCCAAGCTGAATAATTTTTTGTGTAATAAGAATTCTGCCTCGTAGACAGGCTCGCTCTGTCAACCTAGACGTAAGATTCGTCGGTTATATTAGGGCGCGTGTCTAAATATTAAAAGAAATGTTGGTGTGGTATCACTATTTTCTTCATAACACTTGGAACTTTAAATCAGCGAGAAGTGGCCTCTCATATTCCATCAAGACACTAGAAAGAATAGTATGGAGACTAATACATGCAACAATCGATGTAGACAGGGCTCTTGATCTGGTCCAAGTTGGCTGCAAACAAAGACCATGCATACACTAAGAACGTCTGAAACGTTAGCAAATTGAATCAGTGGACACGCTCTAGACTGAATTCCACAATTCGATCCACCTATTTCAGAAGCCAGAATTTCATTACCGCGACGACTCGACTGTTACTGGAACTGTACCTGAATAGCCTGGTGGACATTCCATTCTTGGGACGAGTTGTAGAAAAACAGAACGAATATTAACTCTTAGTATACGAGCGGCCTCTTAGAAAGGCCGATGATCGATCCCCGTCAATAGCGAAAATGTATAAACCTCTACACCTCACGGTAGAAGAGGAAGGACTAAGTAAGTAAGTCAGTATGTATTAAGATAAACACAAAACAGATACAGTAGCTTTAACCTGACTTTGATTAAGCGATTTCTGATAAGCAGACCAAGAAATTAATGTACGCGTAAGTTCTATCTCACAGACATTACAGACTTTCATAAATGGGTGCTAGCGTAGAACAGAAGGATTGAAATGGTATGACTAAACCACCAATGTGAAACTGATGACGAGAACCAGACAGGTGGCAGTGGAAGGCGCGAGGAGAAGAAGACGCTGGCGATAGATAGAACACACATGGAGGAAACATACGGATAACGTTACAAGGCTGTCATTGTTTTAGAATCCCCAGGGTAAGAGAGGTAGATGGAGACTGACAAATATAAGAACTGAAGACAGACAAAAGGGATAAATAAGAGCTGGAAAAACCTCGAACGGATGGTACCAGACAGGAGGACTTTGTATGAATGTGTTCGACTATGCTTGGTGGGGAGCTGAAATGTAACGAATGAATTTGTTTTATCTTCTATTTCTCCCTCTTCACCTTTCAGAGACATCACCGACACTGCTCATAATCATTATGATCGACATCATCATCATCATCCCTGGTACATGGCTCTCCGTCAAACTCAATCCTGAGTCTCTTTCTCTCTGTACCCCGAGTGATGTCTTCCATCTTAGAGTTTAGCTCAAACGTTCGTCTGTTTGTGCCCCTTGGTCTATTGCCTTCTATCCCTCTCGCGTCATTCACAACTTAAATGATGCATATCTGAAAATTAATGCACTACAGCTGTAGTGACTTTACTTACATAATATAGATGCCCGCATACAGATATACATGGATGTATACACATTACAGTTTCATATACATACAAGCAAACCGATAAATATCCATTAGTCTTATGTTGTCTTGCGTGGGCCAACCTGTGACCACAGCTCCATCTATCGCAACCTAGATCTATCTATGAACGAGAACATTAATGTTGCTGTGGTAACAGGAGTTATAACCACAATATTTTCATCAGAATGACAGTTTCTCCTTTCACTGAACTTTCATGTTGTTTTTTTTTATTCTCACAAATTTTTAATGTTATAATTTAACTGGTTCAGATAAGCATTGGGGAAAGATATCAGAGCATGTTGAAGCATTTTTCGCGTAGCCTCGCTGATAGTGTATCTAATTATACTCGTACAACATAGCATGCCCACTTTCTCAATCTATCTTTTTTTCATGGTCATTCTCCTACGTTATTTTGTGACGATCTTTCACTGTTTTCACTTCTTCTTCTTCTTCTTTTCTTTAGTATACAATTAAGCAAACATCTAAGCGTAAAATTAGGTACAAATAAACACAGCAGTGAATCCCAGATCTGTGAATTGTGAACAGATAATCCAAATGAGTAAATGGTAGGAAATGATACGAACGGAAAAAAGACAACATAAACAAACAAGCACTCTATACGTAATATTAAATACAAACAATACAGCTACACGTAATATTAAACACAACACCCGGGTGTTACCGGAGCCCGAAAGGGGAGCAAAGAATAGTAACTCTACCCTACCAAGCATGTCGTAAAAATCGACTAAGGAGGGTTGGGCATGGGGCTAGTTACCCCATCCCATAAAACACTTTTTACTACAAAAACTTCAACAAACATGGACAAGTCAAATAAAGAATATCCAACAAATACCAAGTACTCCAACAGCTGGAAGATGAAACAGATACAGAAGACCACTGGCAACAAGTAAAAAATATATGGAACGAGACATGTGAAGAAGTACTGAGAAAAAGAGAACATCAGCACAAAGCATGGATAACAACAGAAACCATTAGTAAGATAGAAGACAGGAAAAACAAGAAAGCTGATTTAAACAGAAGCAAAACCAGAAGCTTCAAAGCCAAGGCTCTTGAAGTGTACATAGAAGCAAACAAAGAAGTAAGAGGAAACATCAAAAGAGACAAGATGAAATACTGTATATTGATGATTTGGAAAATTGCTTAGTAATGAACAAATGAAGAGATGGACAGAACATTTTGAGGAACTTCTCAATAGACCATCTGTGGTGGATTTGATGTTAAGAAATGTTGTTATGTACTCTTAGTGTACTGAATGAGGTCAGCTGTGAAGGTCCCTGAATATAACAAATATGATGGTAAGTTTACAGGGTACCTTTCTGCTACCACCTCTATGATCTCATTCAGACTTATTCTTTAACTAGAATGTATGATGACTACGTTTGGTGTCTAGGGTTATGAATATGTAGTGTAATGTTGCATTAACCAACTAAACATATAAACAATTATTTTATTATCCAACACAACACAACAGTACTACGACAATCACATACAAACTACACTTTAAAAGACTATCATTAGTAAGTCAGTGGTTGAATTTTGGGTAAAAGTTAAATTTTTACAATTTATTGTCCTGGTTCTAGTTTGTTTTGAATCAGGACTGACAATCAAAAGTGAAATCAACAGCGTGTGTAGATGTAGTTTTCTAACTTAGGTTAATACTGGTATATAATGGTAGGTTGTTGGTTAACATCATAGACTACTCACTTACTGAAAAGATCAAACAAAACATAGAAGATAAGGAAGCCAAAATGATAAGTAGAAAGTTCATAGAGCAACTAACTAAACAAAGTCTGGCCGTCTACACTGATGGATCCAAGGGTGATAGTGGGCAACTAGGTGCCGGAGTTGTAATACCACAATGGGGAATAAAAAAGAGCTACAGTATAACGGAAGGGGCATCGATTTTTACTGCAGAGATGGTAGCAATTCTTAAAAGTCTAGAAATAATCGAAGATAACCCACCAGAAGCTGTTACGATATTTACAGACTCACTATCATCACTACAAGCACTAGAACACCCAGGTAAATGTAGCCGGCCAGACATAAAGGAAGAAATTCTAGCAATTAATACATCACTAGAGAACAGAGGATGTAGTGTGAGGCTAGTGTGGGTTCCAGCACACATAGGTATAGCTGGCAACGAGTTGGCAGACAAGAATGCCAAGAAGGGAAGAACAAGTAAAAACAATATAAAAGCAGGACTGGGAAGGTCAGAGATCAAGAGCCAAGTGAAGCAAACTATAAACGAGGAATGGAAGACAACATGGAAGGAAAGTAGAAAAGGCAGACACGCGTTCAAACTGCTGAAAGAACCAACGAGGACATGCCAGGTCAGAGAAGAATTAAAGATACCATCGAACAAAAAACTGTGGCGTCTCCGACTCGGTGCAGCATACTTCATGGTAGAAGAACCACACTGCCAAGAATGTCAGGAAGAGAATGACATAGACCACTACCTGATCCACTGTAAAAAGTATGAACAACAAAGGCTTGAATTAAAAACTTACTATAGAAATCACAATATAGACTTAACAGGTGATACGGTTTTAAGTATAGATGCCCCAAGAGATGCCCAATCAATACTTAAAAGATATATACATAAAACAAAGGAAAAAATATAAGGTTAGATCTTCAGAAAAATCGTCCAACTAAATAGAAATTAAGCAGCAAGAACTAACAAAGCATTAACAAAAAAAAAAAAAAAAATAACTACTCATAGGACAAGGAAAGACAAGGTATTAAAAAAAAAGGGACAACAACTCAAAAAGAACAAATACTAATACAAATTAAAACCAAGTGAAAAGGACAATAGTTATCTAGAAACAATACAAAAGAGAAAATAAAATTGACAAATACTAATATAAATAAAAATCAGCACCTGCAAAAGACAACAGTTATTTAAATTGAATACAAAATTAGTAAATAAAATGACACTAAATACCCCAATTATAACCAACTTTCAGGTTGAACAGGGTAGACCAAGATGGAACGAGAAGAGGCAACAATGATCAGAGGCTGAGTGCCCGATCTCCACCCATCATTTCATCAAAACAACAACAACAACATCACGCAATATTGTTTGTTTTCTTTTCATTTGACACTGGTGGAATTTTTTATTAATATTCAGTCTTTATTTTAAACTAGAGGTTGAGCTTCCTGGTGCCGAACAGGCACTTATCTTCGAAGGATAACACCGGTAGATCTGTTCACAGGCTCGCTGGACAATCTGTTTCCCTTCTTGAAAGGCAATGGCATCCAGCATGTGCCCGAAATATGCAAACAGTATCAGGAATCGAACAGTTTCCACGAGCCTGGTACTACGTTAATGTCAGTACCAAAAAACCCTGAAATAAGAAGGTTATGCGTCCTTCTTTATAACAAGTATACAATAATATTCCACACTTAATTACAGGCACAGTACAAACAAACAAATAGGGTCAGCTCTTTACGACAACCTATTTTACCATTATATTTTTAGGTGACAATGTATACCAGTATTCCTCTCCCCTAATGGTTACAACGCCTCTGCAATTCCAGCAGTAATCTTTTTCCATACCATAGGATAGGTGTTATGCTCCTTGATGACAATCATATATAATCTTGTAGTACTACAACTCTCTGATAGTCTATCATATGATGGATCAATCTCGAGGCTCTGCCTAAGCCAATCCTATCTCGCCTTCCTTTAAACTACCGCCAATCAAATTACAGGTACCTTTTAGTCCTCATTTCCGCAAAAGCTTTTTTCAAAACATGCTATGAAAAAAATAAGCAGGCATGATTTTTGTTTTCGTCAGTCCGTCTTACAATACATAGTATTTTTGCCAATATCTTGGTTATTTATTGTACTAGTGCTTAACTGACACCATATTATTGCTCAGGAAATCATAAGGCATCCGAATATATAATTTTTATGGCCCTATGTATTATGGTTCATAATTCCATATTTTTTTCTATGTTAGTCGTTCAAATCTAGAAACTGCCACCTGCTAAATTCTTCTTACAACTATTTTCAAACTAAAAACGAGAATCGTCCGTAGTCCGTTAGAATTACGTCATTTTTTATAAGAGCTAAGGCTGTCTGCGTGACCAATTTGACGAACATTTTTTTAGTTTTTGTATCGTAATTTGAAAATCGCCCAAGGCTATGTCGCTCGAGTTGGCTTTTTTTTTTTAATCAACGCGAGACGGCGTACCCTAGGTTCTGTTTTTTCCCTTCCCCCCCCCCCCCCCCCCCTCTTTTCTTTTATTCTATCACTCTGTCGTCTTGAACTTGCAAAAGTGTTACATTTAATCTCAAGGACGAATTTGAAAAGATAGTACCCTTCATTCGGCTATTAGGCTTATCAAAACCCGCATACCGGCTGGCGTGGGGAAAAAGACGCTGGACTCAAATTTTATTTTCTATCTTATTTTTGACTTATGCACTATAATATTATTTAATTTAGCTATTGTATTTAGAATATCGTCACACCATCTTCAACTAATCCCCCAGACATCCAGCCAGCAGAAGAGGAGCTACAAATCAGCTGTGAACGACCAAGTAGAGAAGAAATAAAGAAAGCCATAAAGCTTCTGAAAGAGGGAAAAGCAGCTGGTCCAGATTGCATTCCAGCAGAGGCCATCAAAACAGATATTGATACCTCTACAGAGATATTATACAAACTACTTGGCAAAGTCTGGGAGAGAGAGGAAATACCAGCAGAATGGAAGGAAGGTTATCTGGTCAAGTTGCCTAAGAAGGGAAATTTACAAGAGTGCACAAATTATAGAGGAATAATGTTACTATCAGTGCCAGTAAAAGTATTACACAGAATCATCCTGGAAAGATTAAAAGAGTCCATAGACAAGAAACTGAAAGATGAACAAGCAGGTTTTCGACAAAATAGATCCTGTACAGAACAGATAGCCACATTGAGAATAATAGTTGAACAAAGTCTGGAATGGAATTCACCGCTATACATCGGATTCGTGGACTATGAAAAGGCATTTGACAGTGTAGACAGAGAATCGCTTTGGGAATTGATGAGGCATTATGGAGTTCCCATGAAGATCATTAACTTAATAAAGAAGACCTATGAAGACATGACATGCAGAGTTCTTCATGAAGGACAACATACAGAACCGTTTAGGATTAGAACGGGAATGAGACAGGGATGCTTCTTGTCTCCATTTCTTTTCTTACTAGCAATAGATTCGGTTATGAAAACATCGACATCACACAACAGAAATGGAATCCAGTGGAATCTGACTAAACAGCTTGATGATCTGGATTTTGCAGATGACTTGGCTCTTCTGTCCCATAACCATAATCAGATGCAAGAGAAAATTAAAATTCTCGATGAGAGGTCACAACAAGTGGGCCTGAAAATACACTGGAAAAGACAAAGATTATGAGAATAAATGCAAGAAATGATAACAAGGTTGAACTTGAAGAAACACCACTAAACGATGTAGAATCGTACACATATCTTGGCAGTAATATAGACAAAGTTGGAGGGACAGACAGTGATATCAAAATAAGAATACAAAAAGCAAGAGGAGCTTTCATGGCATTGGGAAACATATGGAGAACAAGAGAAATCAAGTCCAACACGAAAATAAGAATCTTAAACTCAAATGTGAAGTCAGTCCTATTGTATGGCTCTGAGACATGGAGAACAACAAAAACAACAACCAAAAAGCTACTGACTTTTATAAACGGGTGCTTGCGTAGAATAGAAGGACTGAAATGGTATGACAAAGTCACAAATGTGGAATTGATTGATGACAAGAATCAGACAAGTGCCAGTGGAACAAGAGTTGAGAAGAAGCAGCTGGCGATGGATAGGACACACATTGAGGAAACCTGTTGATAGCATTACAAGGCAGTCCTTGTTCTGGAATCCACAGGGAAAGAGAGGCAGAGGTAGACCAAAAAACACATGGAGAAGAGAACTGGAAACAGAGGTGAAAATGATGAGTAAAACATGGAAAGAACTTGAGTGGATGGCACAGGACATGAAGACTTGGCATGTGTTTGTTGAAGGCCTATGCTTCCCGGGGAGCTAAAGGGTATTGATTGATTGATTAAACACAAACAAAACATGTACACGTAATATTAATTTCAAACACGACATCTACACGTAATATTAATTACAAACAAGACATTTACACGTAATATTAATTACAAACAAGACATTTACACATAATATTAATTACAAACAAGATATCTATACATAATATTAATACAAACAAGACATCTACAGGTAATATTAATTACAAACAAGACATCTACACGTAATATTGATTACAAACAAGACATTTACACATAATATTTATTTCACACAAGACATCTACACGTAATATTAATTACATACAAGATATGTACACGTAATATTAATTATAAACAAGACATCTATACATAATATTAATTACAAACAAGACATCTATACGTCATATTAATTACAAACAAGACATCTACATGTAATTTTTATTACAAACAAGACATCTACATGTAATATTAATTACAAACAAGACATTTACACGTAATATTTATTTCAAACAAGACATATACACGTAATATTAATTACAAGCAAGACATGTACACGTAATATTAATTATAAACAAGACATCAATACATAATATTCATTACAAACAAGACATCTATACATAATATTCATTACAAACAAGACATCTATACGTAATATTAAATACAAATAAGACCTTTACACGTAATATTAAATACAAACAAGACATCTACACATAATATTAAATACAAATAAGACATCCACATGTAATATTAATTAAAAACAAGACATCTACACGTAATATTAATTACAAACAAGACATCCACACATAATATTAAATACAAACAAGACATCCACATGTAATATTAACTACAAACAAGACATCCACACATAATATTAAATACAAACAAAATATTTACACGTAATATTAAACACAAACAAAACATCTACGCATAGCTTTAAATAGAATACAAGCTATACGAACTTTAAATACAAACTTGACATCTACGTGTAATAATAAATGGTAACAAGAATCTACGCGCAACAACCACAAAAAAAACTGGCATTCGTGCGTGACATTACATACAAATAAAGAATGTAAATCTAAAATTAAATATATAAAAAATGACGAGTAATGCAAAGAAAATATTAACAAGTTCCCTTCTCTTTCTTCTTTGATCCTTAGCTGTCGACTGTCAAAGAAGTAAATGGCCATCACACCTCGTTTTGTAGGGCAGAAAGAAACTGCTTCCATATTGTTCGGTCGGCGGCCATTCTTCGTACAGTGCCCCAGCACTAGTTCATTCTTTGCATCTCGGCCTCCACAGTTCTCCGCGAAGTTGTTTTTGGTCGGCCTCTCTTTCCTTCAGGGGTCCATATTATAGCTGTTCTTGTGATGGCATCAGGGTCTCTTCTGATGACGCGGCCTATCCAACTCCAGCGTCTGCCATCTATGATAGTATGTATGTCCTCTTGGTTACTCCGAGTAAGTAGTTCTTGGTTGGTGATGGTATTCGGCCAAAAGATTCGGAGAATTTTCCTTAGGCAGGTTGTGTGGAAGGAGAACAATTTCGATATTTCCTTCTCTGTTACTCTCCAGTATTCCGCACCATAGAGTCGCACAGAAAGTACACAGCTCTCGTATAGTCTTAATTTGGTGTTTGTGCTTTTCTGAGAAACAAGTGCCCTTAAAGCAAACAAACTACCCGCGCGTACTACTGAAGATGACAAAGAAAAATGATAAAGAATAAATTACAAACTTTCATAAATGGGCGTTAGCCCGGACTAAAGGAATGAAAAGGTATGACACGACCATTATAACAAATTAGGATATGACTGAAAGAACCAGGCAAATGCAAGTGGAAGAAGACATGAGGAAAAGAAGCTGAGGATGGATAGGATACACACTGAGGAAACCAAGGAAACTTGCTGATAGCACAAAAAAAAAAAAAAAAAAAAAAAAAAAAAAAAATCGTAAAAATCAAGAAACATTCTGACAAGACTTAGAATATGGTAGATTCGTACCAGTCTAAATCTGAAGTACATACTTTAACTATTGAAGACGGCGCATAATTAATACTGTCTATTTTGTTACTAAAACAATCAGCTGAAAACAAACTAATGCGAGGAATAGAACTGCTTGTGATCAGACACTTGTGCAGGTGATATCCAGGTCGATGTTTGTGATTTTGAGATGAAGATGGAGACAAGTATATCACCTGTAGCGCAAGAACGCAATGCAAATTTGTCAGCTGCGCCTGCTGAGTTGGGGAAGTTGTCTGGGGTTGCATGAAAGCCCACAACGCCACCCCAAATTACTGCAAGGGGATCGGAAGAACAACAACATAAACAAGAACGAAGCTGGATTATATAGTGAGAACAGGAAAGATAGAAGGAAAAAAAGAGATATAGAGGACGATAAAGAGAGAAGATTCTGGAAAGTCTGACATCATGGCATGGAAAGAAGTCAACAACAGAATTGATCAATAGTACTGTATGCAGGAAATTGTGCAGAGACATCATCACCGACGCCATCAGATACTGCACTTGAAGAACAAGAAAAAGTATTTATGAACACATTAAAACATCATTCTCGTATATTAAATTTTAACGAATTGTTTTCTACAGCTAACATTATTATATAAAGTAAAATAAAAGACCATGCCGCGTACCTTTCGCACATCTCCAGGGTTATATATAGCACACTTTGGGGAAACACTGACCCACGTCATAACCCCACGGTCTTCTCCAGGGGCAAACGAACAAAAACACTACAGAGAAAAGAAAAGAGAGAAAACTAATCTGAACGCATTTTTTTAAAAACAAGAAGAAAACGTGATACAAGCCGCAAACGGAAATCGTTGATGAAATCATTCAGAGAGATTTCAGAACGAGACAATAAGAGGGAGAGTGAGAGAGATACAGAAAGAAATGGAGAAAGAAAGAGAGATAGACAGACAGTGAGTGAGTGAGTGAGTGAGTGAGTGAGAGAGAGAGAGAGAGAGAGAGAGAGAGAGAGAGAGAATGAACAAACGAATTGGGTATGCAGGTCCGTTTAACATTCTACCCCTCTATTCTCTCATCTTTTTTTACTGAATTCATTTATTCTCACATGCATTATACAAGTCAATTTAAAGGAATTCAACCTCGTAAAAACAAAATAACAACAAACATTCGCAGTATCTAATTAAAATCAAGAAGCAAAATATGTTGAGCAGTACAGAAAAGGCATCATTTGAACCTACACTCGACATTACATATTTGTTTGACAGAGAGAGAGAGAGAGAGAGAGAGAGAGAGAGAGAGACAGAGACAGAGACAGAGACAGACAGACAGACAGACAGACAGACACAGACAGACAGACAGACAGATAGAGAGACAGATATGACGAGGACAAAAAATGTACAAATGAGAAATTGACTAGGAAAATTGCAAGACCAGAGCTGGAGTATCAGATTGACTACCATGCATGCTCACGTGTCGTGAGACGTGATCCTGGGTCAATAAGGTCCTAGTTTCTTCATCTGGAACAAAATGAAACTGTTAGGCGTACATCTAAGAGATATTTTGTATGGAACTCAAAACGGACACAAATCGATGTCGAGATGCGACTCGGTGAAGAAAGAGGTTGCTGCGGAGAATTTTTACTACAGGATTACCGAATCAAACTGATGGACTAAAAAAAATAATTTCGTATAATGAAGTATAGGGAAAAAAAATAAAGAAAAAAGAAATAAATCTTGATACGAGTATTAAGGATAGAAGAAAGAGCTGCGGAAAAGTTCCTTAAAGCAACATATCATTAACTAAATAAAATAAAAAAAAGCTAGTTTTATAGTAAATACTGCCGTAGGGGAGTGAAGTGTTAGAGACATCGCTAAACTAAATATCAGCTTTATGAGGTGGGCGCATTGGCGGATTCAAGGAGGTGGCGACGGGACGATCGCCCCTCCCTTGGGACTTTGCAAACCTTTATTTCATATCAACCGCCTCAGAATTTTTCCCTCCCACTTGGGACTTAAATGTAAGAAATCGTTTGGTCGGAAGACGGACGAATTAAAACATGCCTGGTACTGGACAATGGTAAGTGCCCTAAAGGTTACGAACGCAGTTTGCAAGTAATTCAAAACAGTATAAGGCAGATTTTCAAAGCATGTATACACTGCTTAGACAGCGCAGACCACGCTGGCTTGGCCATGTCCGCCGCATGGAAGATGGTCGCATCCCGAAAGATATCTTCTACAGACAACTGGCAGACGGCAAAAGAACAGCTGGGCGACCGCAGCTGAGATTCAAAAATGTGTGCAAGAGAGACATGAGGGCACTGTACATAAATCCAGCAACCTGGGAGGATGAACCTGCCGATCGCACCAAATGGCGATGCTATCTGCGGCGCCACCTCAGTTTGGGCGAAAAGCTCAAACAAGCAGAAGAGAGGAAAAAACATCGAAAATAAGCAGCTGAGGGCTGTCACCTCAGGGGCGCATTCCCATAGTCAGTTATGACTGAAAGGGCTATTATTATTATTATAAGGCAGATCGATGATGGAGTTGACAGCTAACAGTATAAAGCAAATCGGTGATCGGACAGACAGCAAACAGTATAAAGCAGATCGGTGATCGGGCAGACAACAAACAGTTTGAGTCAAATCGGTGATCGGGCAGGCAGCAAACGGTGTAACGCAGATCGGTAATCGGGCAGACAGCTAACTATATAAGGCAGATCGGTAAACGAGCATACACTTAACTTAACTGGGCAAGAGTGGCAAAAGATCCAACTCACCCAGCACATAAAACCTTTGATAGGGGTAACCAGTACATAGGCCACATTCCATTAAACCATAATAGATACCCGTCAGGGTGGAAAACAATGGATGAAGTGGATCAATACCCAGACCTATTTAATGCGATAAACAGTAGTGCTCTGTATAAAGCAAAGATCCCACCATGGGAATTAAAAGTGCCAGAAACTGACTCCCACTTAACAAAGATCATAAATAAATCTAACGACATAATCTCAGCAAAAAGTAAAACACTAGAGTACATAGAACGGTATATAAATAATAGCCTAACTATATATACTGATGGGTCAAAAGATGAAGAAGGACAATTAGGAGCAGGAATAGCAATACCAAAATTAAAAATTTATAAAAGATACAAAGTAACAGGTATCTTTACAGCAGAATTAGTGGCAATCCTAAAAGCTTTAGAAATAGCTGCAGAAAATCCACCAAAAAAAGTAACCATTCTCACAGATTCCCTATCATCAGTATTAGCTATCAGAAACAGAAATGAATGTAGCAGGCCAGATATTATAGAGGAAATACTACAGGTTAATACATATCTACAAACTATAGGATGCAGTGCAACAATAACATGGATACCATCACATGTGGGGATAGCAGGAAATGAGCTTGCAGACAAAGAAGCCAAAGGGGGGAGAGCTAGCCATAACAAAATTGAAGTAGGCTTAGGGAAGTTTGAAATTAAGAGCTTAATTGCTCAAGTAATAACTAAAGAGTGGATAACAGCATGGGACCAAAGTAAAAAAGCAAGACACTCATATAAAATCCTTAAAAAAACAAGCAAAAAATATCAAATAAAAGATGAACTAAAAATACCAATTAATAAAAAATTGCTGAGGCTCAAGCTTGGAACTGGATATTTCATGACTGAGGAACCCACATGTGAAGAGTGTCAAGAACCAAACACAATTAGACACTTTCTGGTGGACTGCAAGAAATATGACCAACAGAGGCAAAACATTAAGACATACTGTAGTAACCACAATGTAGAAATGAGGGTAGAAAATCTCATAGGCACAAAGACCCCTTCAGAAATGCAAAAGTTAATAAAACACTATATTACAGAAACTAAAGCTAACATATAAAAAACAAATAAGGATTTGAATCAGTAGTCCAAACTCGTGAAAGACTCGCCCCAGATACATACAGATTAACCAAAGAAACCATCCAGTGAAAATTAAAAACATACTAACTTAGAAAATAGCACATTTTGGAATTTCTTTTAAAAACCATGTTGAACTATAACTACAAAAGGAAAAATACCGACTAGAGATAATATAAAGTTAGTTGCTTATCCTTTACAGGACGTGGCAATCAACTCCAGCTTTTATTGGCTGTTTGTGATTTTTCTAGGCAATTTTTTCATTCAGTAGTTTGCCATTACTTTCTGAACGGTACGGCGCTTATACCATTGTTAAAAATCCACACAAAGCGATCTGCTACCAAACCGCTTGCAGCAGGTTTCGAACCTGGTATATCTGGAATATGAAACTGCGTTCATATCCATTAGGCCACAGACGCCGACAGAGATAATATAGTATAAAATAAATACAAACAAAAACATATTACAATAAAGGAAACACGTCCTGATATAACCAACAACTCCATGTACATGGTAGATGGTTGAAAGGGGCGTGCTACAAAGAAAAGTAGCAAACACATTAATTAAAAAAAAAAAAAAAAAAAAGCATACACTTAAGTACACTAGGTATGTCGGTACTCGAGCAGTCAGCTATGTATATCAGGAAGACCGATGATATGACAGACAGCTAGGTAGAAGGCAGATCGGTGATCGGGCTGACAGACATAATGTCGATGGAAACAGACACAGAGAGGTAATATTAATACGTAAAAGGTGAGCAGGCACGTATGTAGATACGCTGACAGAGGCGTCTAATCTAGAAGATATCAGCTGACCCACGCATGTCATTACTTGTCAACCTTAAATAAAAAATAACACGAAATGTTACGACGACCCTTTTTTTTTTTTTTTTTTTGGTCTTAAGTAGTATCGATGGTACCTGACATATATAGGAAAGATGATTACTTTAATAACGCAAGATTCAAATGCGTGTCTTTGCCTTGCTTTGGTTGGATGTATCTTCGTAATCTCCTGGTCTGTTTTCTTGTTCGCGCGCCTACAGTTTTTTTTTCCCCCCTGATGAATAAAAATAAAGAAACGCGTAAAGAAATCGTCAGCTGTCTAATCAGAATGCAAATAGACCAACCGGCAAAACAAGCTTCTTGTTATTGGAGAGTTCACGCAAGCCTGAAAATGGCAAAATAAAATGTCTTGACGGATTATTTAGAACAAGCAAAAGGCAAGGATTAATAACTGTAGTCGCTATAATATTTCTGAAAGCTTTTATTTTAATGTAACTTTAAAAACATATTTAACTGCGATTCCAAGTTTTGCTTTTAAAGTTTTAAACTTTCTTTGAATTTACAAGTCCGACTGACAGAGTGGTTAGAGCGCTGGTCTCTCGTGGCATAGGTGCCGGGTTCAATTCACGGTGTCGACACGCTCCAGTCTACCCAGCTGTAAATGGGTACCTGACTCTGCTCTTGAGTTAGGGAAGGAAAAGGCAGCGAAGAAGGGAACTAGTCACCCCACCTCTCGATGCTGGACCTAGTATAGTGAAGTCTCTAACAATTAACTCCCCTACGGCAGTATCTGCTATGGGACTACCTTTACCATTTTTTATACACCGGCTTTATATTTAAATACTTTTTTAATGAATATTTTTTCACACTCATCTGGATCAGGCACAGACACTGATTAACACGGATGCAGAGGTATTGGACTCTAGGTAACAATATACCTGTGTAGCGAAATCATGAGGCCAATGAAGCTCTCCCACATGAAGTAACTGTCTATTGCATCGCTCCGCAATACACACCACTATGATAGCCGCATAAGCATTCCAAAAATAAAACTCTACCAGACCCCATACGGCAGTAGAAGTTCATAGTTCAACAGAATCCCAAGATCATCATGCAGCAGTAGAAGTTCATAGTTCAACTGAATCCCAAGATCATCATGCAGCAGTAGAAGTTCATAGTTCAACAGAATCCCAAGATCATCATGCAGCAGTAGAAGTTCATAATTCAACAGAATCCCAAGATCATCATGCAGCAGTAGAAGTTCATAGTTCAACAGAATCCCAAGATCATCATGCAGCAGTAGAAGTTCATAGTTCAACAGAATCCCAAGATCATCATGCAGCAGTAGAAGTTCATAGTTCAACAGAATCCCAAGATCATCATGCAGCAGTAGAAGTTCATAGTTCAACAGAATCCCAAGATCATCATGCAGCAGTAGAATCATAGTTCAACAGAATCCCAAGATCATCATGCAGCAGTAGAAGTTCATAGTTCAACAGAATCCCAAGATCATCATGCAGCAGTAGAAGTTCATAGTTCAACAGAATCCCAAGATCATCATGCAGCAGTAGAAGTTCATAGTTCAACAGAATCCCAAGATCATCATGCAGCAGTAGAAGTTCATAGTTCAACAGAATCCCAAGATCATCATGCAGCAGTAGAAGTTCATAGTTCAACAGAATCCCAAGATCATCATGCAGCAGTAGAAGTTCATAGTTCAACAGAATCCCAAGATCATCATTTTCCTTTGTGATCCTTTTGGAGCATGGAGCTACCACTGCTGCTAATCCCTTTGCCGGAAGCCTGCAAGAAACATTCACATGCGCTTGCAGCAGTGGTTTCTGCACCAATCTGATTTACATGATGAAGGTTGCCAGCCCCAGGCATAGAGCCGCCTTGTACACATGCCTGAGGGAGCTGTAGCCATATTCTTTCTTTGTCTTTTCAGAGACCCCCGGAAACTACACCATCAGCTGAGCCTCAAGACTGCCACTCCATTTAACAATCAAGGAAGTGGACAGTTTATAGGTATTCCGGGCACAGTCAATCGTACAGATGCCAACACTAATCCTTTCTTGAATCGATTTCAGACATCCTCACATTTCAAAATCCATGACTCTAAATAAATACGGGAAAAAAATTTCTGCATTGAAATGACTACTCTACCATTCTCCGTCCTTGCATAAACAGACTACAGGATAGACTGCTATCTCAAGCCCAAAATGAAGCATTAAACACTTCCTCCCGATGGGCGGCTTTGCATCAATGAGCAGGTTGTACATTTCAGAGAGAAGTCAAACCTCCCTAAGACTTAAGCCGAAATAAGCCCTAGCAGTGGAGCATATATCATCAAAATACATAATTCTCGCCGTTTGTACGTCGGTCACATCTAAGGGATGCAACTGTGGTTGAAAGTTAGACATTAATTGTATTGGTTCCCTTACATGTATTCTCCCGAAAATAGTAACACTCAAAGAAGAAAAGTCGGTGTAGAACTGTTTCATTCCGGAAACGGATTTAACTCATCATTTTGTTAAAAATAACCTTAAAATGTAAGTTTTTGATTGTTTCTTCAAGACAAAATTTTAATTTAAAGTATTGCGGATTTATTATTATGGATCAAAATGATAAGATGGCTGCAAAACGAGCTGCAGATGCTAAGAGGAAGAGACGATCGCGTTGTTACAGTTGGGATTGGTAAAGAGTGTTCATGTTTGTAACAGACTCTTGAAACATAACTGACATCAATCTATCATGCTGATAACGCAACAGAATGTGGTGAATGTCATCACGAACAGGCGATCAAAATATAGTTGAGAAATTCGTAGGTGGATGGGTCCACATAGAACAACATGTTAAATAACATTTGGACGAATCACAGTTCATGGCATTTTTCATAGAGCAAATGAAGTACATGGCATATAATCCTTAAACAGACTCGTCTCATCAATTCACTTCTGGCCGCTGTACTCGGAGTGCCTAGTGTGGTGAAGTGGGATGTTATAAATATTTATAGGGGACTTAGTGTACTGACTGAGATCAGCTGTGAAGGTATATATATCTAATAAGAGTAGTGTATTATATATAACCTTACTTGCTACCACATATCTATATATCTCAGTCAGAATTATTCTGGAATAGTGTGATGACTACGTTATGTGTCTAGGGTATGTGTATGATGAAGTGTAAGTCACAACAACAGACAGATAAACAATTTAATTTAATCCACTACTCTTAACAACACTGTGACACTCACATACATATAACACTCTATGAGAATATCTTAAAGAAGTCACTCGTAACTTTTCAAATAACAATATGTATTCATTACTGGCATGAATGAATATGTGTCCTGATTCAACTACAAGGGAACCAGGAATCACAATCAATTTAAATTACAAGTTATGTACAGAATGTATTTAATATGAATATTGTAGTGACATATATTATTACAAATATTCTATGTGTGTCAGTTGTGTAGTAGTAAAATGAGGTAATACTGGTTTTGTTTTGTTCAAGCTCTGTTGGTATTTGTCATCATGACTTCAATAGTTTGTCTTTTGGGACTAGTATTGGAGATGTTCTCAGTTCCTGATATTACGACAATTAAATTCCCCTCTAAATGTTATTTTTATAAAGTCATTTCAAGATGAGGGGACATAATGTTGAGCTCAGCTGGCCAAGTTAGCTTATCTGGCGTGATGGCGGCAGGAAAGGACTCCTCTGCTCGAATTCTCCTCTGGGCTCAGGAGACACCTCACTGATAGCTAAAAAGACCAAGGAGTATGCTGTCCGACTCTGGATTCAGCAAAGCTCTGACCAGGTGCTGCTCAGTACCATCAAGACCACTGTCCCTGAAATCAAGAAGGATGTACCTTCTACTTCATAACTAACTTATACTCTCTTTTACACTGATCACAATACAGCACAAACATTGAGTTCAGAGCGTTAGGCCAACTATCAGCTTCATTCTGAAGTACTTTATACCAGCATTAACCTCCTTAATGGTTACTACGCCTCTGCAATTCCAGCATTATTTCTTTCTAGTCAATCATCTAGGTGTCAGTGTACTATTTGGCCATTCCATGCCGTTTTACTTCCCTCCGACACCCTCTGTTCAGGCTGGAGCATTATAGGCTTTATCTCTTGTTTGCCACTGAACTACACATATATATACAGGCATAAATTAACAATTTACATTCAATTTTCATTAAAAGATACTGAATGGTTCAAGCTTACCACAATTTCATGGAAATAAACACAGATACGTTGATTAGCAATGAATTCTGGCACAATTACTGGCACAAATTTCCATCTGCTTATGTTCCAGGCTTTTATTTTAGCAAAATTGTGAGCTGGCTTCAACGCACTGATGCTTTATCAAGCTTATTTAAACAAGTGGTTTCGAACTAACGCTCCCAAGTGTGTATATCAGCGAGTCTGACCAATGAGCCACGTTTCGACAAGTGTTTGAAAAAATGTTACCTTTCCCCGTTTCCCCTAACAACGAAAGATAGTATTTATAGTCCGACCAATCGTGGTTAGGCTTTCATTTGTTGCGCTCCAATCAATTGGGAGTTTACATGGTAGGCTATTTATGTAACGTAAGGTTTTTTCAAACACGTTAAAAAAAAATTTTATGAGCAGAAATGATTCCATGCTGTCAGGCATCCTCACTATTTTATTTTGGGTATAATTTATTAATTCCTGGACTATTTGCGTAACGTTTTACATATTATTTGTCAGCAAGCCCTAAGGAACCCAAATATACCAATTTGAAAGAGCTACGTGGCTGCGTTCAAAATATGTATTTTCTACCTCCTGTTTCGAAGATGTGATGTCTGGGTACTGTTATGTTTTCAACCGTAAACCCATCTATTGTTATCTTTCCTAATAAGCGTTTTTTATGATTTATAAACCTAACTCTGGGAAAGGGTAGTGTATTTTATCACTGTCCGTCTGAAAAAAAAATTAGTGCATGTAGACTTACACGCGTGATGGCAGCATTTGTGTATCGCGCGACGCGTGTTGCATGCGTTCCTGATTTTCAGCCCTCCCCTCTCTCTTTATCCTTTTGTCCATCTGTTCGTTCGTTTTGGTAACGCAGTGTAGAAAAAGACATGAATGGAATTTAAAATTTAGGTCAACTTGCATATTTCAAGGTTTTTCTTAGAAAGGCAGCACATTTTATTGTGTGTTTGGGAAACGCGTGTATGTTGCAGAAGGCCTTTAATATCAACGTGAAACGTTACAATTTGCTTACGCAGTAGAAAACAAGGGGATTTCGAGTACAGTCTTTGTGACAGCACTGTTATTTACCATTGCTCTTCTCTTTATTTATTATATGTATTTATTAGGCTTTATATTTACTTGATAATTTATATATGTGGATTAGAATATTCCACGACACCTCCCCTCTTAAAACAGACATTATATGTCAGTCCTTTATTCTATATTCACATAGAGAAATTTATTATTATTTCTGGGGTTTACGGTGATTCTCATCACACGGATGGCGGCTTAAAAAATCCGCTCCCAAATTGGTTTTTCCAGATATATACTCGATGCTAAAATTATATGGAGCCAGAAGCAAAGACCATCGGAGTAACCTAGAGTTCTCATGCTTAGCCTGTGCTAGAAACGATAAAGGTTTGTGATCTGTTTGCAACTTAAATGCCTTCCCATATAGATAAATATTGAATTTCTTTATTGCCCATATTACTGCAAGACATTCTTTTTCGCTAGTTGAGTAGTTGATTTCAGCTTTATTCAACTTTCTGCTAGCATATGCCACTGGGCTTAATTCCCCATCCAATGCATCTGATTTCTGTAGTAGAGTTGCACCTAACCCAATATTACTTGCATCCGTCCTTACTATGAATTCTTGACTTAAGTCAGGTAATTTCAAAATGGGTTTACTTGTGAGCTTTTCCTCAATTCTTGGTAAGTCATTTCACATTGTGGTGTCCATGTAATGCGATCTGGATGTCCTTTACGTGTCAATTCCGTTAAAGGTGCACATATGGAATTAAAGTTTTTGATATACTTCTGGTAGAAACCACATAATGAGACAAAGGATCTCACGTCCTTCTTGGTTTGTGGTCTCGGGGCTTTCTGTAGTTTTTCTAAATTCTTTGGGTCAGGGGTCATGTTTCCCTGATAAACTGTGTGTCCCAAAAATTCCAATTCTTTACATCCAACGCAACATTTGGTTGGTCGGGCTGTTAAATTTGCCTCCCTAAGTCGATTAAACAGCATGTTCAGAGAGTCAATGTGTTCCTCAAATGTTTCTGTTGCTATAAGGATATCATCCATAAAATTTGTTATACAGGGATTATTCAGAGGATCCAATAATTTTCTCATCATTCTAGAGAAGACACTAGGCGCATTCTTCAATCCAAATGGCAATCTATTAAACTCATAGTGTCCTTCTGAGGTACTAAAAGCTAGGTATGGTCTAACCTCAGGCTTTACTGGAATCTGATAGTATCCTTTACTCAGATCCACTTTTGAGAAATATTTAGCTTTATTTAGTCTGGCAAACAGCTGATTTGTATCCGGCAATGGATCCACCTGTCCTTCTGTAATAGCGTTCAGTCTCCTGTAATCTATACAGAGTCTATGTTCTCCAGAGGGCTTCCTTAAAAGTACAACACCGGAACTATACGAAGACTCACTGTGCGAAATAATTCCTTCCTTCAACAGATAGTCTATCTCTTCCTTCAAAGCTTTCTCCTTAGCAAACGGAATCGAATATGGTTTCATACAGACAGGTGTGGGGTCTATTAGTTTCATATCATATTCCAATAGGTTTGTATGCCCTGGTCGGTCTGTTAACACCTCTGCATGATTATTTAGAACCTGTTGCACTCTCTCTTTCTGAGTTTTCGTTA
This sequence comes from Oreohelix idahoensis, assembly GCA_024509875.1. NCBI lineage: Eukaryota > Metazoa > Mollusca > Gastropoda > Stylommatophora > Oreohelicidae > Oreohelix > Oreohelix idahoensis. The sequence continues at coordinate 36,827 of JAMPIV010009788.1, forward strand.
AATGTGTACTGATTTTCACCTGTGCTGCTGTCTCACAGGGTGTAATGGATATTCAAATGATGAAAGTGGTTCCTTTTTCATCTCCATGGCGATGGACAAGGTCAACAAGTGTGTCTCTTCCTGATGTTCTCTTTCCAAATATTTCTTCAGGAGATTCACATGATAGATTTTTTCTTTCCCCTTCTTATCTATCTTATAATTTGTTCTAGACACCTTCTCTAGAACTGTATATGGACCCTGCCATCCAATTTGTAACTTATTCTGACTCCCGGGCAAAAGAAGCAGTACCTTCTCTCCCACAGCCAAATTTCTGTCTTTCGCCTTCCTGTTATAATAGGCAGCATGTTTCTTCCTGGCTTGTTTCAAATTTTCATTGGCAAGTTTCCAGCCAGTTTTTAACCGAGTGGTCAGCTCATTCACATATTGGTATGAAGATGTAATGTTTTCCTCTGCCTTTTCATCAGTCCACGTTCTTAACAAAGCTACATATGGACCTTTAATTGTGTGGACCTATTTGTCCATGCACCGGTATGGTCTCTTCCACTCGAAGCTTTATAGTGATGATTTTTCTTCCCAGAATTTTCATGCACAAAACGACCGCTACCAATTTTTCTCTTGGGGCTGTCTCCCCACCTAAAATTCTTGATGAGAGATTTCCTCCCTACATCTTCTTCCTCCAGTTTGTTTAAGTCCGATTGAGGGATTGTCGGCTTATCCTGGGGTAAGACATCTGTTTGCACTCTCCGCATAGTGGCCATTGTAAAACAGTTAAGTGAAGCTTGTCCGTGAAAAGGGGCTTCCCATTCCATTTGGTCCACTTTATCAAATTTATTTTTCCTTTTATTGTTAGGCCTGATTTTGCCCCATGGCGTGTCCAGGTCCTGATCCATGTTCCCACTTGTGGGTGTTCCCTCATGTGCTATGCTACACCTTTCTACAAAGTTCTCAATGTCCCATCTTGCTTTGGGCCAATAATAATTGTGAGCCACCTTTTGAATGATGGTACCTATTTTCTCATGGTCCCCATCTGGTTTCACATGTAGGCTCCTTATTAATTCTGTCCTATATCTTTTTGGAAGAACCAGCTGTCCGTGACCATTGGATCTAGCTCCAGTCTTCCTATACATCAACTTGTTTTTCATGTAGAAATCTCCCTTGCCTGGAGTTGTATGACAAGTTGACAATTTTCTGAAACAAGGCTTGAGTGTTTTATCTCCAGCCTGTGCCTTCCTCATCTCTTCTGGAGTGGTATCTAACATAATATCCTCCTCCTGTCTTGAGGTCGACCTGACCTGAAGGGTTGCCATATACACAGGTTTCCTTCTGCAACGGTCAGTGTCATGATTGTCCATCTGACAATTCTTACACCACCTTTTTCCTTGGTTGAAAGATTTTCTTTCATTATATTTCCTTTCATCGAATTGTGGGAATTTATTTTTATTTTCATACCGTGGCCTATCAAATTGGTGCTTACCTTTATTTTGATCCTTAGGATCAAATTTATTAAAGTTCTGTGGTGCCCTAAAGTTGTCCACTTGTTTCTTTTTATTACCTGTTACCTCTGCTTGAGCTGCTTGATACCTTTCAGCAACATTTAGCAACTCATCCAGCCTCTCTGCACCTTGTTCCATGAGAAACTTTCTCAGGTCTGGAGCCATGGACTCTCTTAATTGCTCTATAAGGACCATTTCCTTAAGATCTTGGGTTTTCCCCAGAGAAGTCCATTTCTCCAAGTATGTCTCTATTCGTGCAGAGAACTGGTGATAGGTTTCACCTGACAGTAGTTTAGCATTCCTAAATTTTTTTCTATAAAATTCTGCATTCTTTTCATACCTTAACAAAAGAGCCTGCTTTAGCATGTCATAATTTTCCTGATCACCTCTGCTCATTTTTGCAAAAACTTCATAAGCTGCCCCACGAAGTCCCTGAGATAACTTTAAGCTCCACCTTTCTCTCTCTAACCCATACGTGGTAGCTAATAGTTCATACCTATTTAGGTAGCTCTCAATATCATCGTCTTTCTCAACAAAATGATCTAAATGAAAATTCATAGCTGAGGTTGAGGCTCCTTGAGTAACCGTAGCATCAGAGGCAAAGGGACTGGCACCATTTTCAGGAGCATGGCCTTGAAACTCAAACTCCCTTAGTCGTAATTCATGTTCCCTTTGTAATCTTTTCTCCTCCTTTTCTGCTTCCCTCTCTGCAGCTAATCTCCTCTCTTCCCTTTCTGCAGCTAATTTCTTCTCTTCCCTTTCTGCAGCTAATTTCTTCTCTTCCCTTTCTGCAGCCAATCTTTTGTCTTCTCTTTCTGCCTCCAATTTCTTAGCCTCAGCCTCAATCTGCAACCTCTTAGCCTCAGCCTCAATCTGCAACCTCTTAGTCTCAGCCTCAGCTTCAAACTGTAACTTCTTAATTTCCTTGTCAGCCTCTAACTTTCTTTCGGCTTCAAACCTTCTTTCTTCACGTTCAATAAATTTGTCACATTCCGTCGTGACATAGGCAACCATAACTTGCCCATCTAATCCTAACTCTTTTGCAGTCTGAACCGCAGCAGATCGAAATTTGGCCAGGTCCGCCATTGTCTATTATGTAAATTTATACAATGTCTAACCAACAATTCAATCTCTAATGGACAACACAGGCACCGTGAGCTCAACCTTATTTAATTCCACCCAAGGATACCTTTTAATTCTTATTTTCCCTGAAGTGAATTACCCCCAATATTTTTAATAGGGAAAGATTCAAAATCCCAAGAGCGAGACCCCAATATATGTGGTGAAGTGGGATGTTATAAATATTTATAGGGGACTTAGTGTACTGACTGAGATCAGCTGTGAAGGTATATATATCTAATAAGAGTAGTGTATTATATATAACCTTACTTGCTACCACATATCTATATATCTCAGTCAGAATTATTCTGGAATAGTGTGATGACTACGTTATGTGTCTAGGGTATGTGTATGATGAAGTGTAAGTCACAACAACAGACAGATAAACAATTTAATTTAATCCACTACTCTTAACAACACTGTGACACTCACATACATATAACACTCTATGAGAATATCTTAAAGAAGTCACTCGTAACTTTTCAAATAACAATATGTATTCATTACTGGCATGAATGAATATGTGTCCTGATTCAACTACAAGGGAACCAGGAATCACAATCAATTTAAATTACAAGTTATGTACAGAATGTATTTAATATGAATATTGTAGTGACATATATTATTACAAATATTCTATGTGTGTCAGTTGTGTAGTAGTAAAATGAGGTAATACTGGTTTTGTTTTGTTCAAGCTCTGTTGGTATTTGTCATCATGACTTCAATAGTTTGTCTTTTGGGACTAGTATTGGAGATGTTCTCAGTTCCTGATATTACGACAATTAAATTCCCCTCTAAATGTTATTTTTATAAAGTCATTTCAAGATGAGGGGACATAATGTTGAGCTCAGCTGGCCAAGTTAGCTTATCTGGCGTGATGGCGGCAGGAAAGGACTCCTCTGCTCGAATTCTCCTCTGGGCTCAGGAGACACCTCACTGATAGCTAAAAAGACCAAGGAGTATGCTGTCCGACTCTGGATTCAGCAAAGCTCTGACCAGGTGCTGCTCAGTACCATCAAGACCACTGTCCCTGAAATCAAGAAGGATGTACCTTCTACTTCATAACTAACTTATACTCTCTTTTACACTGATCACAATACAGCACAAACATTGAGTTCAGAGCGTTAGGCCAACTATCAGCTTCATTCTGAAGTACTTTATACCAGCATTAACCTCCTTAATGGTTACTACGCCTCTGCAATTCCAGCATTATTTCTTTCTAGTCAATCATCTAGGTGTCAGTGTACTATTTGGCCATTCCATGCCGTTTTACTTCCCTCCGACACCCTCTGTTCAGGCTGGAGCATTATAGGCTTTATCTCTTGTTTGCCACTGAACTACACATATATATACAGGCATAAATTAACAATTTACATTCAATTTTCATTAAAAGATACTGAATGGTTCAAGCTTACCACAATTTCATGGAAATAAACACAGATACGTTGATTAGCAATGAATTCTGGCACAATTACTGGCACAAATTTCCATCTGCTTATGTTCCAGGCTTTTATTTTAGCAAAATTGTGAGCTGGCTTCAACGCACTGATGCTTTATCAAGCTTATTTAAACAAGTGGTTTCGAACTAACGCTCCCAAGTGTGTATATCAGCGAGTCTGACCAATGAGCCACGTTTCGACAAGTGTTTGAAAAAATGTTACCTTTCCCCGTTTCCCCTAACAACGAAAGATAGTATTTATAGTCCGACCAATCGTGGTTAGGCTTTCATTTGGTGCGCTCCAATCAATTGGGAGTTTACATGGTAGGCTATTTATGTAACGTAAGGTTTTTTCAAACACGTTATAAAAAAAATTTTATGAGCAGAAATGATTCCATGCTGTCAGGCATCCTCACTATTTTATTTTGGGTATAATTTATTAATTCCTGGACTATTTGCGTAACGTTTTACATATTATTTGTCAGCAAGCCCTAAGGAACCCAAATATACCAATTTGAAAGAGCTACGTGGCTGCGTTCAAAATATGTATTTTCTACCTCCTGTTTCGAAGATGTGATGTCTGGGTACTGTTATGTTTTCAACCGTAAACCCATCTATTGTTATCTTTCCTAATAAGCGTTTTTTATGATTTATAAACCTAACTCTGGGAAAGGGTAGTGTATTTTATCACTGTCCGTCTGAAAAAAAATTAGTGCATGTAGACTTACACGCGTGATGGCAGCATTTGTGTATCGCGCGACGCGTGTTGCATGCGTTCCTGATTTTCAGCCCTCCCCTCTCTCTTTATCCTTTTGTCCATCTGTTCGTTCGTTTTGGTAACGCAGTGTAGAAAAAGACATGAATGGAATTTAAAATTTAGGTCAACTTGCATATTTCAAGGTTTTTCTTAGAAAGGCAGCACATTTTATTGTGTGTTTGGGAAACGCGTGTATGTTGCAGAAGGCCTTTAATATCAACGTGAAACGTTACAATTTGCTTACGCAGTAGAAAACAAGGGGATTTCGAGTACAGTCTTTGTGACAGCACTGTTATTTACCATTGCTCTTCTCTTTATTTATTATATGTATTTATTAGGCTTTATATTTACTTGATAATTTATATATGTGGATAAGAATATTCCACGACACCTAGCAAAGGTAATCACCCAGGTATTGTGGACCAGATAAACGAAGATAAAAAATTATACGCAGAAATACTTCTCTGCAAGCTACTGAGCTTGTTCCATGATGACTAGAATCTTCTTTAACAAAGTGGCGGCCTTCGCAGATAATTACAGCCACATAAAAATACTTAATTCTCAACCACATCGGGAGCTAGAAAATGAACGTCTTCCTCTGACGAATACTATAGACGAAAGGCGTCGAAGCAACCGTTTGCATATATTAGTGCAGAACGGATTACGTCATAAACTCCAAGTGACGTATGAATAATTATTCATTCAATATAAGTCAAAAACCTCGCAAGTACATGTTGGACAACAGATAGACACATTACCGCGTAGATTAACTGCTAATATACTAAGTGTGGTCATCATGCAAAATTACATTATAAATCTTCCTTAACACGCGTCAATCACAACGAGTAAGCGAGAAAGAACTTTTATATTGAATTTAAAAATATTTTAAAAATATATTACAGTTTTTTTATTTACTTCCGTCATTATTGACGGGTTGTTGCTAGTTAGTATATCTATCCATCTATCTATCTATCTATCTATATATATATATATATATATATATATATATATATATATATATATATATATATATATATATATATATATATATATATATATATATATATATATACTGCTCAAAAAAAGTTAAAGGCCACTTTCAATTTTTAGGTCATTTCAACTAAGCTGTTTTTTGTTAAACCTGAACACTCAGTCAAAAAAGTTTTGCTGCATTTTGTTGCATGCTTAAACAATGTTTGTTAATCTGACAATAAATCAAATCTGTGTTACGTGTGTGTACCTCCAAGGTCAATCAAATGTACGTGGTGGAAAGGGAAATAATGCATGTTTGAAAATGCTTCCTATGGCAAAGCCTGTTGATAACATTGCTGAAATTTGCTTTTCACGTGCAAGTCGTGACTATATTGAACACATGTCACCCACTTTTCGGAAGGAACGGGCAATGGGTATGTTTGTAACATTTACCATTTTAGCCATGGCTTAGCGTGTCTTGCCGTCTTGTGGTAGACCTTGGACGTCCTGACCTGCATTGTTCTACGACACTGCCGGTTGCATTATAACGATCACGCAGAGTTTGTATGACAGAGTGGGCAACTCCTAATCTCCTAGCAACTTCTCGCAGCCCTACATCATCCTGCAGCCATGACATCGCTCTCCATCTGTCAACATTGGTCAAGCGTCTTCGCTGAGCCATGGCTAAAATGGTAAATGTTACAAACATACCCATTGCCCGTTCCTTTCGAAATGTGGGTGACATGTGTTCACTATAGTCACGACTTGCACGTGAAAAGCAAATTTCAGCAATGTTATCAACAGGCTTTGCCATAGGAAGCATTTTCAAACATGCATTATTTCCCTTTCCACCACGTATATTTGATTGGCCTTGGAGGTACACACACATAACACAGATTTGATTTATTGTCAGATTAACAAATATTGTTTAAGCATGCAACGAAATGCACCAAAACTTTTTTGACTGAGTGTTCAGGTTTAAAAAAAACAGCTTAGTTGAAATGACCTAAAAATTGAAAGTGGCCTTTAACTTTTTTTGAGCAGTATATATATATATATATATATATATATATATATATATATATATATATATATATATATATATATATATATATATATATATATATATATATATATATATATATATATATATATATATATAGTTACATAGTTAGTGTGTCTGAACATACACAGGGAAAAGACAAAGATAATGAGAATAAATGCAAGAAATTATAACAAGACTGAATTTGAAGAAACACCACTAAAAGATGTTGAATCATACTTATATCTTGGCAGCAATATAGACAAAGTTGGCGGGACAAACAATGATATTGTGACGGTATTGTCTCCCCTGTTTTGTAGTAGTGGTCCAACAATGGCCAAAACTCAAGAGTATCTAATATGGGCTTCAAAGATATCTACCTTCGCACAAGATTACTCTTGGCAGATATGTAAATAGAAGAAACAAAACGCTTCTATCTCCAGGGAGTCTTCACAAGATATTCAGAATAAGCGAGAATAATACTGCTTTGGCTGAGTATGTTAACTCTGTAATTCTGCCGACGCTTTTGTGAAGGATTTAAGCACTTATTTCAGCTCGTTTAAGCCCACACACCTGATTTACTCAGTGAAATTCTTATTATTCTAGTATAGCTCTGTTTAGAGTGTGAGTATTAAACTGACTGAGACAAACATGCAGTAACTTTAAGATGATTAAATCGAAGTCATATTTGTATAATTACAAATAACAAAATTTAATAATCACTTAAGTTTTAACAGCTGGAAAATAATTTGAATAGTTATGGATCAAGAAAAGTTATCATCGTGGTCGTTATGGATTGTGAAATGTTATGAGAAGTTCAAGTGGCAGCATAGATTTGAACTTAGCTGCCAATGACTGTTCTGCTCCTTCTTATGGGTTGGTTCTTTTCACACTACTCACGCTCGTCCCTGATAAAGGTTGTCGGGTGTAGCTCGTTTCCCAGAAATGTCAAGGAGAGTCTATCACGTGGGTCCTTCATCTTAAAGCTTAGGCCACTGTTCCCTTCTTGTCCCAGAGATTGTACTTTCTGTGGTACCACCAATAACTATGGTAAAAGAATAGAACGTAACGCACTACTGAGTATGGCGTTTTCCAACCCATAGTTATGGGTTCCTATCTTCCCATACCACCATCCTAATTAACTCAGACTTTACCCTCGATGAGAATTAAATTTAATCCCTCGGGATAAAACTTTCTTTACATTTAAATAGAATAGCTTTCACAGTTACTTTATATTTAAATGAAAAGGTTAATAATACAGATAGAGTCTGTTTACATATACATCTCCACTGATTGAAAAGTGTTCACAATATAAATTGAATATGTGTTCATTTATGTTTACACTGATTGAAAAGTTTAAAACTTCCATTAACTTTAAAATGAATATTTTCACATAGATATTTACACTGGTTTAAAGCTTGAAAACTTACATTAATTTTAAAGTGATTATGTTTATAGGGACATATACACTGCTTTGAAAATGTAAGTATTATACTTAGAATGTACATCATTTTTTTCATCTTTCCCTCCCTGCTCCGTATGGAACCTGCAACTACTTTATGCTTTTAGTTCTCTTTACGAAACTAGCAATAAAGCAATCACCAGCCCGTGCAGTAGTGGTTGATGAATCATCATTCTATACGCTGAGGTTGCCAGCCTCAAATGACGCCAATCCTGGCTCACAGACGTTTTGCTCAGATGAATGAAACAGACTTGAATCGGCCTCTTACATGCGTCTGGGGTGTCGTTAATTTAATAAGTTCCCTCTCTGACTTCGTGTGTGGTCCTTCAGTTTTCTCAGTTAATATGAAAGAGATTTCTTGGGCTATGAAAGTCCGTCCAAAATTATCCAATAAAAGGTGTCCGGTATGTTAAAAGGGAATTCTGAATTCTAATTCTTCACTGTAGCAAGGTCTGGTATCTTGGCGAGCGATTTCTCAAGTGAAATAGCTTGAGAAAATGGTCAGATTATATTCACTGCCTTCCCATGCGTTCGTTATGCGCGCCTCACAGGATCAGCCAATCTGATTTAAATCTTTTGCATGACTCAGCTAATGCAAAATTTCAATCATTACTTTTCTGAAAATTGGCTGCACACACCCGCTTGCCCTTGGGTACAAACTTACGAACATGTCGATAAACTCATATGAAAACGTGTTCCCAATGTAACAATCACTACTTTTATCAGAAAGTAATCTCTTATCTGTGTCTGTCCATCAATTGTCTCCCCATATTCTAAACTTTGGTGATGCGCATACCCGCGTCTTATCAGTGATTAAGCACTGCACTGAGGCGATTTACGTGTGAATCTGTATACTGATATCGCTGCGCCCACGATAGCCAACATGGTTAGATCACTGCCACTCCTTGCAACGCAGGGAGAAATGGGTAACAACCAGACATGTCTATCTATCCCTGAGAAGGGTGTAAGAAGGAAAATACATATCTGCTTCACATAGCAGAAAAAGAAAGAAAGAAAGTGCGACAAATGAAAGCACACAATAAAATCAGTACCACAAATGAACCGATACTGCCGGAGTGAAACAAAGATCGACAGGGGCCGCTCTGTTCTGTCACAGATATTAACATAAGAATACAAAAAAGCAAGTGGAGCGTGCATTGCATTGGGAAAGATATGGAGATCAAGCAAAACCAAGTCCAATACAAAAATAAGAATGTTCAAATGTCAAGTCAGTACTATTATTTGGCTCTGAAACATGGAAAACAACAAAAACAACAACCAAAAAGCTACAGATTTTATAAACGGGTGCTTGCGTAGAACAGGAGGAATGAAATGGTATGACAAAGTCTCCAATATCGAAATGATGACAATAACTAGGTAAATGCCAGTGGAACCAGTGCTTAGAAAAGACCCTAGCGATGGATCGGACACACATTGAGGTAAATTGTTAACAGCATTACAAGGCAGCCCTTGTTCTGGAATCCCCAGGTAAAGAAAGGCAGGGGTATGTCACGGGATTTGCCTCCGTTTTTCTCTGCAGTAGTGGTCCACTAGTGGCCAAAACTCAGAGTATCTAAAATGGGTCTTCAAAGGTGTCTACCTTCGCACAAGATTACTCTTGGCAGAGTTGTAGATAAAAGGATAATGATGTTTCTATCTCAATGGAGTATTCACAAGATAATTCAGAAGTCAAGAACAATGCTGCATAGGGCAGAGCACTATTAACTTATATCTGATCCGGCACCTTTTGTGAAGTTTTAAGCAATGGTATGGCTTGTTCGAGCCCCCAGCTGGTTTAATCCAGCGAAATTCCTGTTACAAGTATTTTTGGCTCTATGGCTGTAACTATATGTATATGTATTAAAGATTATAGATCATACATGCACTCTCTTATCTATAAGAACCGAATCAACTATGAATTTGTAAAATAACATATAACAAACTTAATAATCAGTTAGTCTTTAACAAATTTAAATAAATAGGGATGAAAGTGGCTTTAGAGGTTTCTAAAATTGTCTTCACTGAGACTTAATTGGGGACTGATGATTACTGTCCGTTGCTTGCGCCTGTTTCAAAAAACGTAACTGGCTGAGTACTGCAATGAGTCGTTGTCAGGTCTTTTGTGATGAGGACTCTTCTCTAGAAGCGTCTAGATGAACTTCCCTCCTAATGTCAAGGTGGATGTCTTAAGGTATAGGTCGTTGGTGTCGAACCCAGCTTCTTGAATCACAAGATAGTGGCGAAGAGTATTACTTTAGACTGGTCTGGTACTAAGAACCGTCTTGTAGCTTCGAACTGCGAACAGTAATGTAGTCTCGTACCACGAACTTTAGGAAAAATACTAGAACAAATGCCTCTGCTTACATTTGTGGGCTGCAGATTAACAGGTGCATTGTCTCGGTGTCCACCCATCAATGTTAGCCTCTCTGAATAATTATTCTCCCTGACTATACATAGGATAACTCAAGGAATATGATTAGAAATCACCGTTATTCTTCTGGTTACTTAAATGGGGAAAATGTGTCTGGACAGCGCGAGCGCAATAATTTACCTGAACATTATAAAAGTACACATATCTCACAAAATGATACTATACACCTTAGGGACATGTCAGGTAATCATCTCACTGCTCTATTTGGAGTCTGGGGTCGCTTCTGCTTTCCTGAGCGAACTAGCATAGAGCAAACACCCGTGCTGTAGTGGTTTATGAACATACCATTGTCATATGGTGAGGTTGCCAGACTCCTATGACTGGTATAACGACTTAGCAAGTAGACATGTCACAATTCACATTGTAAAATAAATGTTTACATTCACCCCAAATGTGATATACGAGTACAATCTCCTGGCACAGTAGAATGGACACAGCAACTTTGATTTGATGCTTCGAACACTCAGTCTGAGGTAGTGTCAGAATCACTTTTATGACTTGTGTTTTCTGATTCTTTAAGTTTCCAGTCTTTGTATTTAACATTGCGGGTTCTCGGATTGGTATTTTTACAAACTTGCCATTGAGAGCTGAAGTTAATATTAGGCTCTCGATTTAGACCAATCCTGTCTCTTTAGAACTGTGTGTGTCGGGGTGTTAAATCATTACTATCCCCGGCGTGTTTTAAAATATCAATTTTAAAATGTAAAGTCGTGACCTCTTTCAAATATGGCAGTAATACTTCCGATTGCATTTGTGCAAACTCACAAACACATCGGTCAACTTATTTCCTGCCTAATACCTTTCCCAAAATAATCTCTCCAGACGGGTTATCTGTATTATTAATACAGAGATGGGCCATCGGAAGCGATTACATATTATCATCCGTGTTTACGTACATCTCCCAAACGGATTTCTCCGACTGACCATCTGTCTTTCTCTCCGTCGATCTTGCGATACCACCTTGTGTCAACAATGACCGTCTCTATCAAAGGTGGATAGACGACTTAAGTGATAGAAGTATTATCCGCTGACCTGTCTAATTAGTCTTGTAATATTACGATTCACATGGTGAAACGTAAACAAGTCTGGGATCGGCTAGGCAAGAATGTAGATGTATAAAATATGCCAAATAATAGGACGATGAGTGTGAAAAATAAAGAAAAAAATCGGTAATGCAGGAGAGAACGAAGAAGGACGTACACAAATTTCGTCACAGGGTAGACCAAAAACCCCACGGAGAAGAGAACTGGAAGCAGATGTGAAAATGATGAAGATGTGGAAAGAATTTGAGCTGGTGGAGGAAGAAGAATGGAAGAATACTGGTGGAGGAAGAATGATAGAAGAACACTGGTGGAAGAAGAATGTTGGAAGAACACAGGGGGAGGTAGAATGATGGAAGAACACTGGTGGAGGAAGAATGATGGAAGAGCACTGGTAGAATAAGAAGTATGGAAGAACATTAGTGGAGGAAGAAGTATGGAAGAACACTGGTGGAGGAAGACTGATCTAAGAACACTGGTGGAACAAGACTGACGGAAGAACATTGGTGGAGGAAGAATGATGGAAGAACACTGGTGGGGGAAGGCTGATGGAAGAACACTGGTGGAGGAAGAATGATGGAAGAACACTGGTGGAAGAAGACTAATGGAAGAACACTGGTGGAGGAAGACTAGTGCAGTAAGACATGTGTAGGAAGAGTGGTGGAGGAAAAAAGTATGGAAGAACACTGATGGAGGAAGAAGGAGCAATAAAGACTCGTGAAGAAGTAGGAGAGAGGAAGGTGAAAAAAAGAAGAAAATAGGTGATAAAAACAAGAATAAAACGACACGGAAGAAACAGGAAATGACCTCAGCAAGAAGACATTTGTGATTTATAACTAGCTTCCAATAGCATAATTTGCTGTTCATTGTGGTGCAGTACAAACGTAAAGTAATGCAGAGGAAAGAGAAGAATTACAGAACGATACAACGAAATAAAGACACCGGGGTGGGTAGTGGGAGCAATTGAGATTTATGGCGCAGCAGGTAATAAATTGGTAATGAATTATTTTTATTTCTCTGATGTTTATTAATTTCATTTTTTTAAAAGATATACTCCTGCCTCTTAGAGCCGAGAAAAACGTAAATTATGACGTGTAGGAAACTCTAGAACCTGACCTGACAGATTAAACCCATTTTACCCGCATAATGGATGAGCAGTCTGAAGTGTTTGCGAAAGAGCTGAGAAAAGAACATTTGGAGAGATATTCTCTGGGGATAGAGAGACATGGTGAATGTGAAGGTCTGGTGGAAGGATGGACATTACGGAGCTTTCGTGCCGAGTAAGAATGCTTTAAGAATGTAGTTCCAAGTGACGTGATAGCAGTCTCTGTCAGGTCGAACTCTTTTCCGAACTTCATTATGCCAGCTGATAGACACTAGTAGTCCTTTCAAGACTAGATCTTTTCAAGACTTTATTATGCCAGCGCAGACACTAGTAGTCCTTTTCAAGGCTAGATCTTTTCAAAACTAGACCTTTTTGGGACTAGATCTTTTCAAAACTAGATCTTTTTAGGACTAGATCTTTTCAGGAGCTTGGTATTTATCAACGCTCTTCCGACACAAGGTTCACTTTTTATTTCTTTATTTGTGACTGGCTAGTGCGATCTGATACAAGAATGATGAAGGCTGGTGGAGGGAGAATGATGGAGGAAGACGTGGAGGGAGAATGATGGAGGAAGACGTGGAGGGAGAATGATGGAGGAGGACTGGTGGATGGAGAATGATGGAGGAGGACTGGTAGATGGAGAAAGATGGAGGGGGACTGGTGGAGGGAGAATGATGGAGGAAGACTGGTAGAGGGAGAATGATGGAGGGAGAATGATGGAGGAAAACTGGTAGATGGAGAATGATGGAGGAAGTCTGGTGGAGGGAGAATGATGGAGGAAGACTGGTGGAGGGAGAATGATGGAGGACGACTGGTTTGAGGGAGAATGATGGAGGAAGACTGGTGGAGGGAGAATGATGGAGGAAGACTGGTGGATGGAGAATGATAGAGGCAGCCTGGTAAACGAAGATTGTTGAAGAATGATGTAGGAAGTCTGGTGGAGGCAGTACTGTTCCTTCAGTAAGAAGGGCGAACTCTTTGCGACGTTCTGGCAGTTCTTGACACCGTCATCACACAACTTTACAAGCTACCGGTTAATATCAGCTGCACGTGTGTGTTTTAAACAAAGACATAGCATAACTTGACACGTCTACGTGTCTAGAAAAGGGTCAGTTGTTAACGGCATAACCGTGTGTCGTAAATTTATTTGAGAGAATTCTATGAACTAGTGGTCCCGTTTAGAGTGTAGAGTGATGGTGAAGGCTCTGTGATAGACAGGCAAAAATCATAGTTTACAGAAATAAAATACAAATGACAAGATTGGGGGGAGGGGGGGGGGGGGGAGAGAGATGAAGATTGATATCCCATATGCCCTTCCCTCTTGCACAGACAAATAAAAGGAACCCAGTCCAAATGACAGGTAGTTAACAGAAATAGATAAGTTAACCCAACAGTGGATTAATCTATCATGAAAAGAGGGATTAGGAAACTAGTCCTATTATCCTTAACTGGGTTTCCTTCTACTAATCAGTTTAGGAAGGGGAAATAACGGAGTTAAGAAATCCCACTTATAAAGGTGAACAATACGAGGAATGAAATAACAAAGTGTTTACCAGGTACAGCAATTAAAATAGTTGCACATAAAACTCATTCAGTCATGCGCGCTCGTGCCGGCCAACACACAAACTCTCACACAGACTTACCGATCTTGGAATCAGGCACTCCACAGAATTATACAAAAACCATCAATTAACACTTGACATGTGAAAGTGTCTGTTACTTCGATGTCCAGCCCCAGATGTAGCAAGGTTGGCTGGTAGCAAATATTCTCACTTATCGCCGGACGTGAAGCATAAGTGTTCTTGTGTTTTATTCTATAAGAAGAGTCTATGGGATGGCACTGTCACAGTTAGATACAGGTGAGAATGGGGTGTGGTTTGCTTAGATTTCGCCGCTGGTGGTGAAACTTCTTAAACGAGATGACAACAACTGACCAGTGCGGTATGGTTTAAATCCAGTGAGGAAAAACTAGGCACAGTCACAGTTCAGGTAAATATGTACTCTCTCTCAGTAGCAGTAAACTAATAAAAAGCTCTGGCAATTGTTCTTCTTCCAGTTACATCTTAATTTGCTTGATGATGTGTTAAATTTGTCTTTGGGTGTGCTTTCTTTCTTATAATTTAGATAGCGGAATCCCCAACATAGGATCGCCTCAAAGATTAAAATTAAACAGTCTCAACAAGTTCTGGAGGGGTTTAAGAACTGAGTCTGGGAGACTCTATACCAGGTTTTTCTTGCTGGGATCGCTAAGGTTGTGATACACCCTATATGAAAGATAAAACATGTAATCATACCGAAAAATCAAATAACATTCTAAAGCGCGATAAATTTACAGTTAACTATTTATACACTCGCGTCTTTAATCATATAAATTCAAGAAGAACTCCCCGCGAGTTTAATAGTTAAAACACACACACACACACACACACACACATATATATATATATATATATATATATATATATATATATATATATATATATATATATATATATATATATATATATATATATATATATATATATATAGAACTTAACTCAATTAAAATTAGTTATAAATTCCTTCACGTCTTTAAATGTTACTTTATGCATTTAAGTATCTATCATCTTTGGAAATAATATAATAGATATATCATTAAATTTTCAACTGGAACTATTTGAGATAAGTTTAACTTAATAGCTTTAAATTAATCACAAAATCCAGTGAAATAAGATGAATGAACTAGACCACTGATCACTTTAAAACAAATATATTATACCGTTTAGCACAGAATAGAATTCACTGCAATATGTTGAAAATCCAGAGGGAATCAAACAAGATTTCACTATGCTAGTGCTTCTGTCAATGTCTGGCAAACGAGTGATAAAATTGCATTTCTCAAAGGTCTGTATATATCTAACTGGAATGGAACTTAAAGGGGTCGTGTGAGATTTTCACACTTTTTATGATCTTCGGAGAAAATCGAGATTCTAGCCACCCGGTGTTTCCCCCGTTCGTCTCAGGCTTTCGAGCGTTCTCTGATTGACACAGAGATGTGAAATGTCTGCAAGAAGCTTGCTTCGTCCACTCTGGTTCACGCTGCCGTGTTATCTAGCAGCAGGAAACTTCATCGTCCATTCTGAGATCCCTTAGATCTCATGCCGCTAATACGTGTGATCCTGGCAACGCCTTTAAGGCAGGCACGAACGAAAAGGTGTAGCGCAATGCTTGCTTATAATCGCTCTAGAAACAGGAGTGGGCGTGATTGAACCTCCCATTTAAAGGCCATGCGATCTCTAAAATGCACGGAAGATAGCAGTCTACATATTAATGATCCAACGTGTTGACAATCCACGTGGAAATGCTGCATTGCTAATGAGCCCACGTTTCTAGTGCATTGTTAATGAGTCCAGGTGGAGAGAATTCCCCGTTGATGAAAAGTTACACCAATATTCAGGGGTACTGATGTTATACGAGGGTCCTATCATCCAACATTTTCAGGGACAGCCGAGTTGTCCGTCACAATCGTCCCCTCTTTTGAGACATGGAAACTCGTTTTCATGTTTCATTCATGACAATGAAGCTGCCCTGATCGGTAGCTTTTGGATGATTGGTATGCTCAACTTCCTCCTCTTCCTCCATAGTCCAGTTTCTACTCAAGAAGTCAGCTCCGACATTCTGTTTTCCTGGAATGCATTCCACTTTGAAGGAATAAACACTTAACAACAAGGCCCAACGCATGATCCTTGCGTTAAATTCCTTATTGGCACCAAGAAAAGCTAATGGAGCGTGGTCTGTTTGCACCGTGAAAGAAGTTCCATACAGAAACTCATGATGGCGTCTGATGCCATAGACCAGAGCGAGACATTCTCTTTCAACAACACTGTAGTTGCGTTCAGCCTTATTTAACTTCCGACTGCCATACGCAACTGGAAATAGCATATTCGGGTCACTGTCCTCGGCTTGAAGCAATGATGACCCGATGCCCTGACCTGACGCGTCAACCCGTAATACGAAAGGTTTCTTAAGGTCAGGTAACCTCAGAATGGGGTATGCCGACAACTGACCTTTTAAGGTGCTGTATGCGTGTTTGCACTTTTGATCCCAAATGACCTTATCAGGACAACCTTTCTTTGTGAGGTCAGTCAGAGGTGCTGTGAGTCCATTGAAATTCTGGATGTATTTCTGATAGTAAGCACATAGTGATAAAAAGGAACGTACGTCTTTCTTCGTTCGGGGTCTTTTTGCTGCAACTATTTTCTCCATGTTCTTCTTAACAGGCCAACTGCAACCGTGAGAAATAGTATGCCCCAGGAAGTCTAGCTTTTTAAAGGCGATGAGACATTTGCTAGGTCTGGCTGTGAGACCAGTTTCCTGTAGTCTCCCGAGGAGCATAGCAACCGTAGCAATATGTTCGTCAAAGGTTTCCGATGCAATTAAAATGTCATCCATGAAATTATGGATATGGGGACTTTGCAAAGGTTCTAAAAGCTTTCTCATCATTCTGGTGAACACTCCTGGTGCGTTATGCAATCCGAACGGCATCACGTTAAATGTGTAATGTCCTTCACTAGTGCTGAAAGCTAACAAAGGTTTAACTTCCTCCTTGACTGGTATTTGATAGTAACCTTTACTCAGGTCAATTTTGGAGAATATTGTTGCTTTGCTGAGCTTCGTGAACAACTCAGAAACAGTCTGGAGAGGTTCGGGCTGGAATTCCGTTACAGCGTTTAGCAACCGGTAATCTATACACAGCCGAACTTCCTTATTGGGCTTCTGCAACAGCACTACATTCGAACTGTAAGGAGATGTAGACTCACTGATAATTCCTGCCTGCATCAGCTTTAGCGTACGGGATGGGGTAAACTCTGGTTCGAACAGGGGTCTCGTTTGTTAATTTCATATCAAATTCGATGAGATTTGTTCGACCAGGTACATCCGTTAAGACTGCACTGTACTGTTTTAGTAGCGCCCTGGTTTCTGTTTGTTGTTCTGGTGAGAGATTGTCGCCGAACTTGACATCTTTAAAGGATTCTGTGGGTTGCAATGGGTACTTGTTACCTATCACTTTGCTCACAGGCTGGTAATTCATCGCTGTGCGCAATGGAGCAGAACGCAAATACGCTCCGATTGTAAAAGCGTGCGAGTTGTGGTATGTGTGTGACACAGGTATTTAGTGTATGACGTGGACAGGGTCCTCTGCGGGGGGAACGAAGGTGATCGTTAGGACAGTTGTGTCTGGCTGGTGTTTTTCGAAGTGTATGGATTTTTATGTGAGAGCGACAGACCAGTGTTTATTGTTATAAAATATTTCATAGTCAGGATAATTGACGCAATTCATTAAGAATGTGTGCCTGATTATGTGTGGCTTAAGGAGATGGACAGTAAGTGATTTGAATCAATACGGATTTGTAAAGTATGAAGGCGTTGTAGACGATACATAGACATTCTGACTTTAAACCGGCACAACGACATTATTGCTTATGGCTGCTACTGATCACATTTGTATTACTGGTGTAACGTCATATCATCATATGCTCTCAAAAGAAGTGAAGTACACTTATGTTGTATTGTGACATATTAAATGTGATAAAACGTACAACAAGCTGTTGATCAAGATCATTCAAGTTGGCCATTCCGTACGTTACTGTTGAGACTGTTGTTTATTATATCAAAATATCTTACAAGACCAGTGCAGCACATTAATATACTCGTTACCCAATAGCCTTCAATAAGTATAAGGTAACAGTATAAAGTGGTGGCCAGTATACACGGGATTTCGTTCTACCCACAAGATTTTATCAAATGATACTACTGTCCCTAGCCACATCGACGAATTTTACATTATCGAAAAGCAATAGAAATTTCGGCGCAACCTATGCCAACCGATTTTCTTCAAACTAGGGCCGGCAAGAAGAAACTTAAAGAGTAAACAGCACACTTCAATCATAATATTTGCTGAACTTTACCAATAGAAGTTCGTATTTTCTTCAACATTTTTGAGACGAAAGTTATCATCACTCTACGCAGTTCCAGGTTGGATTCGTCAGGAAAAATTAAAGTAATCAAACAACATTTCTGCAGTCAAGACAAAGCACAGTCATTCAACCAGGGAAACAAGATGGATAGTTCTACATGTGGGAGCAATCTGCATCGATGAAATTTCGCTCTACCTGTTGCATATGTTGGAGGCAACAATACTGTCACGTGCATTTATACTTCGGAGGAAGGATCATAAAAAGATAAGTGGACTAGTTTGTTGTAGCCTTAGTCTTACACAATTCTATAGTAGAGCCTTTTTGTTTATCTGTTTTATGTTTGTTGGGGGTTTGGGGGACCTTGATAAGCAGAATTACATCTCATCTTCGGACGGGTCTGCAATCAAGGGTGTCAGTAGGGAAATTTATGTAATATTTTCTCAAAGAGGCCCGGCTCAAAATGCTGTGTGGAAAGCGCTCTTTGTGAATATACTATATTTACTTTATGTTATAGACGTGCTGTCCTGTTTTTTCACTGTTGTTTGTATTTGTCAGTTGTTGTTTTTTTAATTCAGTTTTTCTGCATTTTTGTACGTCTATTATTGGT
Organism: Oreohelix idahoensis; assembly: GCA_024509875.1. Classification (NCBI taxonomy): domain Eukaryota; kingdom Metazoa; phylum Mollusca; class Gastropoda; order Stylommatophora; family Oreohelicidae; genus Oreohelix; species Oreohelix idahoensis. Next base: position 56,250 of record JAMPIV010009788.1, read on the forward strand.
CTTCTCTAGCTATCATTATGTTGATATATGGATTTTTGTTGTAAATTCGTCTTGTCTAGTCTAACCTTATAGTGTAAGCATATATTTCAAACATTATCCTTTTTTTCTACACCTTAGTATTTTCTTCTGTTGCTACACTATTGTACTACGTGTTCTGTCTTATAGTGTACGACACTAATTTTTTTGTTTGCATTGATTACTTGCTAGGTCACATTTGCAGAGTACTGAATTTTAACGAATTGGCATTGGTGCTGTTTATCGCTCATCAGTACCCATATTCATATTCAGACTAAGTAACTTATATATATATATATATATATATATATATATATATATATATATATATATATATATATATATATATATATATATATATATATATTAATATATATATATATATATTATATATATATATACTTAAACTTACATAATGTCTAGTCTGGAGCATTTTATCCAGCTAGGTAAAGAGATGGGAATGCAAGGCCAGGAGCTTAAAGAGTTTGCCATGGAGCAACTGGAAAGAGAAGAAAAGAAACTGGAGAGGGATGAGAGAGCAAGAATGAGAGAGATCGAAAAAGATGAACGAATTCAGTTAGAAAAAATAGCAGAAAAGAAAAGACAAGATGAAATGGCAGAAAAGAAAAGACAAGATGAGATAGATTTAGAGGCTAAGAAAGCCCAATTTCTGCATGAAGAAAAAATGGCTTCTGTAGAGTTGGAGAGACTCAAATTGGAAGCTAGTAATAAACAGAGTAATCAAGAAGGGGCAGGTTCGGTCAAGAGAGAACATGCTTCATCATTTAAACTTCACTTACCTAAATTTAATCAAAATATAGACGACATTTCGTGCTTCCTAAACCGATTCCAGACAGTGTGTGAGGAATACAAACTGGAAAAATCATCATGGGTGATACATTTAATGTCATTACTGACAGGTGAAGCGTTGACAGCTGTGTCAACAATGGATGAGGAAAACATAAAATCTTATGAGGCAGCTAAAACATTACTTTTAAGAAAGTATCAATTAGACGAGAATGGATACAGGCTAAGATTTAAAAAACTCACACCCGAAAGCAACAAGGACTTTAGTGAGTTTATTTCAACTATAAAGTTATGCTTCAATCGTTGGATTGAGTTGGCTAAAATCAAACATACATATGAGGACTTGATGGACCTTATTTTGAGAGACAAAGTACTTTCTTCCATTAGCCCTGATTTTTTGGCCTATTTACATGAACGGAAGCCAGAATCGTTACAATCCCTTGAGTTGTTAGGGCGCCAGTTTATGACGGCACACCCAGGGAAGAGTGTGAACAACTCTACTATTAAAGAGGCATTACCAGTTGCATCAGCTCATTCAGTGCAGATAAACAACCCTAGAGCTCGATCGCAAAGTATGGATAGAAATTTTGGCAGCAATAATGACCGAAATAGTGGATCTTTCCGAGGACGGTACAATTTTGGCAATCAACCTTATCAATATCAGAGAAACTCCCAACGATATTTTGATGGAAATAGACCATCACAGGGTTACTTTCAATCTAACAGAGGATGGCGTAGATCTGATAATACCTACATGAACAGAGGAGACAGATCCTATTATACAAAGAACAACCAAAACTTTCCTCCATCTCAACACTGTCCAGGTTGTACGTGTCCTCAGCATTCTAATAATCCTCAGAATGGTAGAGAGAGTCGGAATTATTACCGGGGTAATAACAACTTTAATCGCTCTCGGAGCATGGATCGAAAAAACTCGAACTGGAATCATAATACGAGTAGTAACACAGGAGCAGGTAATCCCAATGGGGAAAACACAAATATTGCAAATGCGTGTGCAGCTGATTTATTTAATCCATCAAATTGTTCAGAATGCAGCACTCTGTTTCAGCCAGATGTGGTCTCCAGACTTTCCTGCGGTCATCCTGTGCCCGCGTTGTTACCTGCATTAGCCTCTCATGATGGAAAAGGCTCGCTAATGTTTCACAGGTTTTTTTAAAATAATCAACTAGTTTCAGTCTTGCGTGATACAGGGTGCACAACTGTTGGAGTACGCAAATCGTTGGTAGACCCATCTTGCTGCACCGGGGAGAATGTAAAATGTGTCCTATTTGGAGGCACGGTGGAATTCTATCCTGTGGCCATTGTGCACATTGATACTCCATTTTTCTCAGGTCAAGTGAAAGCTTGTTTATTACAGGAACCAATTGCTGACATAATCATGGGCAATATTGTGGGTATAAAAGCGTGTTCACTCCAAGATATAGAAATCTGGGAACGTCAGCATATACTACTCGCTAATATGGTTGTTACAAGAGCACAGGCACAGGCTCAAGAGGAAGAAGAAATGACTAACAATCATGACAAGGAGGAAGATCAACATCTTATGCCGATGTTAACGAAGACATCATTTATTGATATGCAAAAGAATGACAATTCTTTAAAAAGATTTTTCAAATTGGTAAAATCAGATGATGTTGGTTGCTCGGAAAGGTCACAACCTTGGTATACAATTAAAAATGACATATTAATTCGTAATGCTAGAGATGCTACATAGGTACAGCAGCAAATTATGGTACCAACCAATATTCGACCTTACATTCTCAGACATGCGCATGATACAAACTGTGCAGGCCACATGGGCTTTGCTAGGACGAAATATAGAGTCTTACAGCATTTTTATTGGCCTGGAGTAGTCAGGGATGTCAAGTTATTTTGTCGTTCGTGCAAGACATGCCAACAAGTGGCTACAAAGGGTGCTTACCATAATGCACCTATACAGGCTGCGGATATTTCGGTGCGACCATTCGAAAAAATGGCCATAGACTTAATAGGTCCACTGTCAGTTCCGTCAGCCAGAGGTCATAGATATGTCCTCACCTGTATTGATATGTGCACCAGGTGGCCGGAGGCAATACCTCTTAAACACATTGCTACCACCGATGTGGCTGATGCACTATTCCTCATTTTTACGAGAGTGGGGTTCCCTGACAATATTTTATCAGATAGGGGAACACAGTTTGTGTCAGATGTCATGTCGCATGTCATGAAACTATGCAATATTGATAGATCTCTTAGCTCTGTTTATCATCCTATGTCCAATGGCATGATAGAACGTTTAAATAAAACGCTGAAACAAATACTGGGGAAAGTGACCACGACGTATCCACAAGACTGGGATAGAGTGCTCCCAGCAGTGCTGTTTGCTTATCGGGAAGTCCCAAACGAACACACTGGGTTCTCGCCTTTTGAGCTCATGTATGGTGCTCCACCACGAGGACCCATGTCGATAATAAAACAATTACTTACAGGTTCGGAGATGACTCAGGAATGCCAGTCATCCTATGAGTATGTGGTGAATCTACGAAAGACACTTATAGACGCTTGGAAAATAGCGACTGATTCATCTGAAAAGGCAAAAGAAAAAGCTAGATCTCTTCAAAACCGTTGGAAAAAGTTAAGGAAATTACTTCCTGGAGACAAAGCTTACGTCCTGCTACCAACGAGAGAGAATAGCCTTCTCATTTCGTGGAGTGGTCCATATGAAATTATTTCAAAATTGACAGATGTGGATTACATTCTTGACGTGAAAGGCAAGAATAAAACCTTTCACATCAACATGCTCAAACAATTCCATGATAGACCTGAATATCTCAAACCTATCTTAGATACTGTTAATGAAGTAATCACTGATCATCCTACATCTTATTCTTCATTGTCAGTGATTCAAGAAGAACCCACTTCTTTTCATGATGTACCTTTGCAACTTCCTGTCATGTCTCTTTATCCGACAGAATCATGGGTAAATGTATCTATTTGTCCGGATCTATCCAACGAACAACAATCTCAAATTCTTTCTATTCTAGAATCATATCAGCAAGTTCTGTCTAATATTCCAGGCCGAACGTCTATAATCACTCACGATATTAGACTCACAGATCACAAACCTATTAAATTAAAGCCTTACCCTATCCCTATCCACTTTCAGGATCAGGTTGAAAAAGAATTAGGTCAAATGTTACAGCTTAACATTATTGCACCATCAGAGTCTGCTTATTCTTTCCCAATGGTTATAGTCAAGAAGAAGGATAATAATATCAGATTATGCATGGATTTTCGTAAACTCAATTCCATAACGGAGTCTGACGCAGAGCCAATGCCAGTTCTTGACGAATTACTGTCAAAACTTTCTAAAGCAACCTACTTTAGCAAATTTGACTTAGCCAAGGGTTATTGGCAAATACCTCTCACGGAAAACGCAAAACCTTTCACTGCTTTTGCTACCCCTAAGGGTCTCTTTCAGTATAATTTCATGTGCTTTGGCTTGGTAAACGCACCAGCGACTTTCGTTCGGATGATGAGGAAACTATTTTCTCATAGGTCTGATATCATCTCCTATATAGATGACATTTGTTTGTTCCACAACTCTTGGGACGAACATGTTTCTGGATTGAAATCTCTTCTCGAAATTCTTCGCTCTAATAACACTGACTAACAAAAAAAAACTTTTTTTTTCTTTCTCTAACATTTCTATGTTTTTCTGGTCAATTTTAATGCGCTGTTTTTAAATCTGCAAACCGTTTTTCTCTATCAGGTCGGGATCTCTAGAAATACGCAATTGAAGTTTTTTAACAACGCATACAGTATTACAACATCATTCGTACAAGAAGTATAACAGTTATGTAGGCTTGAATTTCTTTGCAGTCGACTTTCGTCGGTGAATGGCATGTGGTACATCGCGACGAAGCATCCAACAATAATCGGCAAGCATGGTCACACTCCACCGTCCTTGATAACGTGACTCCATTACGGCGATATCTTGATGGAATCATTCTCCATGTTCATCGCTGACTTCGCCAAGGTTGTCAGGGAAAAAGTTAAGATGCGAATCGAGCAAATGGATTTTGAGGGACATGTTACAGCCCATAATTATGTATGCATCTATGCACTGCTTAACAATATGCAACATAGTCGACAGATTTGTGATTTTCCAGAAAGTTATCGACGATCGATTTGAATGCCATCCATGCGCGAAGTTCACTACCATGTAACAAGTTCTCGAATTGTTTGTCTGCAATAACTTTCCTAATCTGAGATCCTACAAAGATACCTTCCTTTATCTTTGCATCGCTAACTTGCGGAAACTTTTCTCGAAGATAAGTGAAAGCTTTGCTCTTTTTATCTAACGCTTTTACAAAATTCTTCATCAGCCCCAACTTTATATGTAACAGTGGTAAAATGAAGGTGTCTTTGTTAACTAATGGCTCGCGTATTACATTTTAATGCCCGAGCTGCATACGATCCCGGATAGGCCACACCTTTCTTGCATAATGTTCCTGTCTGTTGCGGCTGTCCCATTCACATCGGAAGCAACAAAATTTAGTATACCCAGTCTGCATGCCCGTGAGAATTGCAATGACCTTTAGGTCTCCACAAATCCGCCATTGGTAGTCATTGTACTTTATTTTTTCCAAACATTTAGCCATATTGTCATAAGTTTCTTTCATATGAACAGAGTAGGCGACTGGAATTGATGAAAAAAAATTTCTGTTATGCAATAACACGGCTTTTTGACTAGTCTTGGAAGAATCGATGAAAAATCGCCATTCGTTGACTATGTGCTCATGACCGTTTACATCTTTGCAATAGCAAATGTCATCATCCATCTCAAAGTATTGAACAAGTTCTCTGTGTCTATGACGAAATTTAGATATCGGAGTATTGGGCGCTAAAAGATTCCATTCTTTGAGTCGCGAACCGAGTAATTCCGCTTGTCCTTTGGTAAGAGCGAGATCACGTATTTGATCTGAAAGTTCTGAATGGTTAATTAAGTAAACACCATCATTCACCGGTATGTAATCTGAGTCAGAATTAGTTTCTAAAGCAGGTAAACTATCACTTTCTGATGGTTCATTTACGTCCAACGGATATTGTTCTGGTGGTACTTGGATCGGACACGTGATTGGATCATGAGGCACTGGTTTCGAAACCGATTCAATATTTGGATAAACCACAGACTTTCTAGTTTTAAAAGTGAAACCATGGATATTTGTCAAGCGGAAGTAACAATCAGTAGTGTGATTTGTATGTTCACGCCATATTACTGGCACTCCAAAAGGCATCGACTTATGCTTCGGCGATTTTCGTAACCAACCTGCCAATGTATCGAACAAACTGCATTTGGCTTCCAAGATTTATTTGCATCATCAACTTTCGAATCGAAATAAAGTTCTTATGTTTTCTTTAGTAATGGTGTAAAGTTTTTTCTGGTCAACAAGATCGGTAAAATATCCGCACACGTAACAGAACAGATCAGCCGAATTTCTACAACTTCTAGAAGCCATATTTTGCTCAGAATTATTTCAAAATACAGTAACTATTTGAAAAATCGCGTAACATATGTCATGCATCTTTTAGCTGTATAAAAAGTAGAATTAAGTTGCTTTTTATTAATTTTTAATAAGTTATATAGTAAAAATGAAACGGGGCAAATAACGGTTTCCCAAAAATATATTTATTCACAAATATCTTAAGAACCCGACGTGATAGAGATAAACGGATTTCAGATTTGAAATCAGCGCAAGAAACTGACCTAAGAACACTTATTCTTATATAAGAAAGAAAAATGTTGTTTGTCAGTGTAATCTGACAGCGAATCCTTCGAAAGTTCAAATAGGTTTCAAAGAAATTTCTTTCTTAGGTCACAGAGTGGGCCATGGATTTCTGAAAACTGAGGATAACACTATCTCGAAGATTCTTAACCTATCAATTCCTAAGACTAAGAAGCAGGTGCGGAGTCTTCTCGGCCTTATACAGTTCTATAATAAATTTATGCCTCATTTATCTTCAGTTACGTCAGTCCTGTCTGAGTTAACTACGAAAGGCTCCCCTAATAGAATTGTCTGGACGGAGGCCTGCAACATAGCTCTAGTCCATTTAAAGCATTACTTTTCATGTGCACCCATTTTAAAACTCCCTGATCCTCATCTCCCATTTATTCTCAGGACAGACGCTTCGATGTACGGTATTGGTGGCTCCTTGATGCAAGAAGTAGATGGAATGCTTCATCCAGTGATGTATGTGTCGAGGAAGCTCACAAAGACAGAAACCAGATATCCAATTATTGAGCGCGAGCTTCTCGCGATCATATGGGCTGTCACAAAGCTTCAGCGTTTCCTTCTTGGTTCTCGTTTCATCATTGAGACAGACCAGAAGGCCCTGTCGTTCCTTCAAAAATCCAACATGAAAAATGCACGAGTCGCACGTTATGCAATTAATTTGCAAATATATGACTATATCATTCGACCTATTGAGGGCAAGTCCAATGTGCTTGCAGATGTTCTGTCGAGATGTACACAGACAGACCTGCCCGATTCTCAAGGATATGACATTGCTGCGACCCATTGACAAAGGTACACTGCTGATAGTCTACAGATACCTCGATAACTTAAAAACGCTATCTTGACAATATCCATGACCAGATACATATTACCATCGTTATCAAGAGAAACAACTCAAGTCATTTGAAGACAAGATAAGAGACGTTTTGTGTGGATACATTCAAATCGTTTCACACTACATCAAGTTCCATGAACAGTACATAAGATCTGATTTCCGGACAGTCATGACGTATGCGGTAAAGGAACCAAATCAAACAGTATCTCAAGTAAACAGTATAAGGCTCTTTGTCATATCTTAATGGCAATCCTTCACAAAATGACTGGGATGCAGAACTTTAAAAAGATCATATGTCCTATTCCAGCAAACGAACTTCAAATATTGGGGCTCAGAGACTGTGACACTCAAGAGGCAACATATGAAAAGAAATCTCACACAAGAAACAATCGATTCGATACGCCTATGGAGAACTTCGCCATTTGAACATTCTTTTTTGTTATTACTTAAACCAGTTATGTGACTCTAAAGTGCTAAAATTGCAAATAGTAAGCTTTCACACTTATGAAAGAAGAACCTATCATTGAAGACACTCAGTAACTATAGTTAATTAGTTTTACACAATGCTACAGACAGCACACACACGATCATGTGGACATTTACATTAACGTAATTATTATACTTACTTAATACTATTTAATTAGTTAGATCTTTCATTTCATTCATCTTTTAATTAAATGCATTCAGATATTTCATTTTCCAAAACTTCACAATTTCACTATCATATTTCTTCACATTTTCATGGATTTTTCTCATTTTTCCATGATGCTGACTACATTCCATAGACTGTTGCTCAGGTATGACATAGACTGGACGGTAACTTCTCGCATTTTCTAAAAATGACTTCCTATATGGAAAACTTTCAGTTTTCGCTGGGAGGCGGGGTAAAAGTGTTACCTATCACTTTGCTCACAGGCTGGTAATTCATCGCTGTGCGCAATGGAGCAGAACGCAAATATGCTCCGATTGTAAAAGCGTGCGAGTTGTGGTATGTGTGTGACACAGGTATTTAGTGTATGACGTGGACAGGGTCCTCTGCGGGGGGAACGAAGGTGATCGTTAGGACAGTTGTGTCTGGCTGGTGTTTTTCGAAGTGTATGGATTTTTATGTGAGAGCAACAGACCAGTGTTTATTGTTATAAAATATTTCATAGTCAGGATAATTGACTCAATTCATTAAGAATGTGTGCCTGATTATGTGTGGCTTAAGGAGATGGACAGTAAGTGATTTGAATCAATACGGATTTGTAAAGTATGAAGGCGTTGTAGACGATACATAGACATTCTGACTTTTAAACCGGCACAACAACATTATTGCTTATGGCTGCTACTGATCACATTTGTATTACTGGTGTAACGTCATATCATCATATGCTCTCAAAAGAAGTGAAGTACACTTATGTTGTATTGTGACATATTAAATGTGATAAAACGTACAACAAGCTGTTGATCAAGATCATTCAAGTTGGCCATTCCGTACGTTACTGTTGAGACTGTTGTTTATTATATCAAAATATCTTACAAGACCAGTGCAGCACATTAATATACTCGTTACCCAATAGCCTTCAATAAGTATAAGGTAACAGTACTCCATACAACCATCATCATCTTCCTCGTCTTCAGTTGCTATGGCGACAGCGAGGAGATGCTCGGAGGATGGCACTGGTCTTTCCAAATATTTCTTTAGCAGATTTATGTGAAAGACCTTCTCCTTTCCTTTAATGGAGATCTTGTAATTGGTGCGTGAGATCTTTTTAAGGACGGTAAACGGCCCTTGCCATCCGATGCGAAGTTTAATGTTTCCAGTTGGAAGTAGAAACAAAACTTTCTCCCCTGGTTTGAGTTCTCTCTCTTTTGCAGCTTTGTTGTATCTTTTAGCATGTTTAGCGCGGGCTTTCTTAAGGTTGGTAGTAGCTAGATCCCATCCTAGCTTTAGCCTTTCCTTTAGCTCCCCAGTCTTCCGATTTCTCCTGACCCAGCTTACGTAACATCATGATGAGGCTGCCGTTAAAACGTTCCACGAGCCCATTTCCGGCCGGATGGTAGGGACTTGTGTGGATATGTTTGGCCCTCAAGATCTTAAAGATCTCCTCCATTAACAGGCTACGGAATTGGGATCCATTGTCCGTCAAAACTTGTTGAGGGAATCCCAACCGTGTAAAAATTTGCACGAGGGCTTCTGCGACATGCTTGGAATTTGTGCATGTTAGCAGTATAGCTTCGGCCCACATTGTGCAAGTGTCGACTAAGGGGTCCAATGATGTCGACCGCAACCCGTTCAAATGGAGTACCTACTATTGGCATTTGCCCCATAGGTACTGGGGGTGTCATGTGCTTGGGTGCTACCCGTTGGCACTGGGCGCAGGATTTCACGTACCTGATAATTTCAGAGTTCATTCCTGGCCACCAATAGTGGTTTTTTATTCGCTGAATAGTGGCGTTTTGTCCCATATGTCCGCTAAAGGGAAGAGAGTGCCCCATTTCTAGGATCTGGCTTCTGTACTGCGTCGGTACTAGGAGCTGGTTATTCCCTGTATCAGGGTCGCCCATTCTACGATACAATACGCCATCCTTAGAAAAGATGTCTCCGTGGTGTCTGGGGTCCTTAGCCATGGGCAGTTTTCTAAAGCAGGGCTCCAGAGTAGGGTCCCTTTGTTGCGCCTCCTTCAGTTCGTTCGGCAACAAATTTGGCACAGGTTCCCTCTCCTTCTTAGTTTGCCCTCTTGTGGTTACCGCTGCCACAATCGGCTCCTTTGGTCTCCCAATAAACACATATCTACATCCCAGGATAACTGGGTAGATCGGATCATCCATTATGGCTGCTTTAATAACACCTCTGACAAAATCAGAGTGTATTTCTACCAGTGCGATAGGAAGCGTCCTGGGTGCATCACTCTTGAAAACTCCAACTAGTTTGACGGGTTCCTCTGTCTCCTGACGGGTTTGACTTGGTGCCTGGCGACAATACAATCAAAACTTAATTCAGTGTCAAAGAGACAAGTAGTTGAGGTACCATTCAAAATTACAGTTCCTCGCGTTGAGGGTCTGTCCCCCTCAGGTTGAGAATCACTGACATTGACTCTACCTTGCGAGGCTGTATGCAAACATCTGATGCGGTTAGGCCCGGTCTGTTTGCCATGATCAGACGTCCCTGGTGTAGGGGTCTTCCCTTTTCCTTGACCTTGGTGGCCGCGCTGCCACGTAGGCTTGGTAGGTTGATCAGAATTGTTGTTTGGGGGATATCGGGTCTTGTAGAATTTCGATTTTTCCTAGGAAGGTCTCTGGTTATTAGTTTCTCGTTGGTTATAATGCTGAGAGGAATTGGAAGAATTGGATGACTGCTCTAGATTTTGTTTTCGAGATGGTTCATCTGTGGGTTTACGTTTCGTGCTGGGAAGTTCGGCCATTGCATTGGTATAGCGTTCTGCCTTATTGAGGATGTCCTCAAGCCTGACTGCGCCCTGTTCAGCCAAAAATCTATGGGTTTCGTTTGACAAAGTTGACTTTATCTGTTCCACAAGAACAAGTTCAAGAAGTCCCTCATATGTAAGAGGTAATTCAGATAATTCAATGGACTTTGTCAAATAGCCCGTGAGACGTGAAGAGAACTGGGGAAATGTTTCCGTGCTCTCTTTTCGGCTGTTTCTGAACATTTGCAGAAATTTTCAGGCGGTCATCTCAAACTGCTCTAGCAAGGCCTTCTTTAGCATGTCATAATCATGTTGGTTGGTTCCCAGCTTAGTATACACGTCATACTCATTACCTTTCAACGCAGTTGAGAGTTTAAGACTCCAACGGGAACTCTCTAACCCATACAGATTTGCGAGCCTCTCGAATTTCTCTAGGAAGGTGTCTATTTTCTCATTGGGGCTAGGGAAAGACTCTAACGTAAAAGACATCGCAGTTAATTGGGCAGATTGAGTGCTGGAGAGATCCGTTGACTGAGACTGGGGTGAAGACGGCTCTCCGTTATTTGAAGTAGAAGCGCCCCGACTCTCTAAAGCCTTAAGCGCCAATTCGTGCTGTCTCTCCTTGTCTCTCTCCTCACGTTGTCTCTCCTTCTCTCTTTCCCTGCGGACTTCCATCTCTGCCTCAATTTTCTTCTGTTCCAATTGACGCTCTTCTGCTTCTTTTTACTCAGCCTTCGCTCTCTCTTGCTCTTCTTTCTTCTCAGCCTTTTCTTTCTCTTGCTCCGCATCATATCTGTCAAGTTCCCTGTTGACAAACAGGTTCACGGCTTCTCCCTCTAACCCTGAGTCCTTCGCCTCCTGTCTCAAAATTGATCCCATCCTAATTTTCTCTGCCATGACAAAGAACTTGATGCTTCTAAGACTAGAGTATAGTAAGAAGAAACAACGGGGGGGCTCAAAGCCGCTATGAGAAAAAACACAAAGTATAAATTTACTTGTGTTACCTCCTACCTTGTAATGTGCTAACTTATCGCTGCTATTATCTGTCAATTAAGACTCTTAATGCAGGCGACTATGCCACGTTAAAATGGTAAATTAAACACTAGAAAAAAAAACTACTATTACTAACAGTGGAGAAAATTTTATAGTAAAACAATTTAAAGGAAAAAAAATTTCCTGAAAATTGTAATTCTCCACCAACAAATTCCGCCCTCTGAAGTCAATTATGAGAGTAGAGACGTTGTTAACTGGATTTTTAAAAACCAGAACAAGCCGTCTTTAGCTAAGCTCAACTCTCTAACTTCAAAAAACCTTTGTTACTGTAAAACAATCACGCAATCCCAGCAACTTTATTTAAAAAAATTTCCTGATATTTTTCTTTGCCAGAGACAAAAAAAAAGGTACAAATATTATGTTATCTTGCTCTCTACTGCTGTGGAAAGAACAAATCTTGTAAATATTTTTGTGTGGTCGACCCAAATACTAAAAGGCGTTGTCTAGGGGTATAATTATTTTTTTTATTATACCCTACTTCACAAAGAAAAACCACTCACACTCTATCTAGTTAGACCCAGACTAAAAGATCAGACTCAGAATGGGCTACCCGTTAAGTGGTACTAATTCTAGATCGGACTTAAAATCCCAGGCGAGCGCCTCATTTTATTGTCGTAAATTTATTTGAGAGAATTCTATGAACTAGTGGTCCCATTTAGAGTGTAGAGTGATGGTGAAGGCTCTGTGATAGATAAGGGTTAGAAAGTAAATAGTTGATTCACAGAGTGCTGGGGAGAGTAAGGACAGACTCTTTTACAACAATCGTTCCTCTCAATCTTCTCCTCAAACTCTCCTGGTCAAACAATTATTTGCCAGTTTCCAGACACACACCTGCGCTCACACCGATTTGGTGCTTCAAACACACAGACGCACGTGAATACAAACTACGAATATAACAGATATGGGGTAATTGTGGGCTTGGGCCTTCCAACACAATACTAGAAGTTTTATACTGTTTATTTATCACTAAGAATCAAATCCCAACATTAATCATTTGACAGGCAAAAATCATAGTTTACAGAAATAAAATACAAATGACAAGATATGGATGGGGGGGGGGGGGGGGATGAAGATTTATATCCCATATGCCCTTCCCTCTTGTACAGACAAATGAAAAGGAACCCAGTCTAAATGACAGGTAGTTAACAGAAATAGATAAGTTAACCCAACAGTGGATTAATCTATCCTGAAAAGAGGGATTAGGAAACTAGTCCTATTATCCTTAACTGGGTTTCCTTCTACTAATCAGTTTAGGAAGGGGAAATAACGGAGTTAAGAAATCCCACTTATAAAGGTGAACAATACGAGGAATGAAATAACAAAGTGTTTACCAGGTACAGCAATTAAAATAGTTGCACATAAAACTCATTCAGTCATGCGCGCTCGTGCCGGCCAACACACAAACTCTCACACAGACTTACCGATCTTGGAATCAGGCACTCCACAGAATTATACAAAAACCATCAATTAACACTTGACATGTGAAAGTGTCTGTTACTTCGATGTCCAGCCCCAGATGTAGCAAGGTTGGCTGGTAGCAAATATTCTCACTTATCGCCGGACGTGAAGCATAAGTGTTCTTGTGTTTTATTCTATAAGAAGAGTCTATGGGATGGCACTGTCACAGTTAGATACAGGTGAGAATGGGGTGTGGTTTGCTTAGATTTCGCCGCTGGTGGTGAAACTTCTTAAACGAGATGACAACAACTGACCAGTGCGGTATGGTTTAAATCCAGTGAGGAAAAACTAGGCACAGTCACAGTTCAGGTAAATATGTACTCTCTCTCAGTAGCAGTAAACTAATAAAAAGCTCTGGCAATTGTTCTTCTTCCAGTTACATCTTAATTTGCTTGATGATGTGTTAAATTTGTCTTTGGGTGTGCTTTCTTTCTTATAATTTAGATAGCGGAATCCCCAACATAGGATCGCCTCAAAGATTAAAATTAAACAGTCTCAACAAGTTCTGGAGGGGTTTAAGAACTGAGTCTGGGAGACTCTATACCAGGTTTTTCTTGCTGGGATCGCTAAGGTTGTGATACACCCTATATGAAAGATAAAACATGTAATCATACCGAAAAATCAAATAACATTCTAAAGCGCGATAAATTTACAGTTAACTATTTATACACTCGCGTCTTTAATCATATAAATTGAAGAAGAACTTCCCGCGAGTTTAATAGTTAAAACACACATATATATATATATAGAACTTAACACATTAACTACCGAATTGAAAAACACACTGTGGCCGAATTAAATTGTTTTCCCATTTTCATCCTGTAGGTGTTTGCACAAAGTAAGCTGTAGTTTTCGTAATTGTTTACAGATTTTTATGAATTACACGTCATTTAAAAGATAAATGAATGTACTATTACAATAAACACTGGTTGTAACTCTAAAAGAGGTTGTTGCTATTTAACGGCCCTTCGATGGCCGAGGACTTGCAATATTTTCACAATTATAACTGCTTGCGCCCCATCTCTATCAAAATCACAATTTCAATCAATGTGCACACCGTTTTCACTCTTGTCCTCGTCGCTAGATCTATCAGTCAATTGTTGAAACACGTTTCTATCCTATTCAGCCGTTAGACGAGATGTACACGCATTTTGTGTAGTCCTATCACTAGTTGCCACGGTAAACAGTTTTACACGATTTGGTAACTAACACAAAACGCTGAAAAATATGAACATAATATCAATTTTTCAGTGTTCTACAACAACCATGCTTTGGGAATTTGTTTTCCGGTGGCAACTTAAAATCTCAAACCAGATCAGAGAGTGTTTCAGTACATTTTTCATTCGTTTTATTTCTAAAATTAGATTGGCGCTCTGAGCGGCTTGCGGTCCAAATGTGATTATTTTGTGAGCCGCTGACAGCGGCTTGCGGTAGTTAATGTGTTAACTCAATTAAATTTAGTTATAAATTCCTTCGCGTCTTTAAATGTTACTTTATGCATTTAAGTATCTATCATCTTTGGAAATAATATAATAGATAAATCATTAAATTTTCAACTGGAACTATTTGAGATAAGTTTAACTTAATAGCTTTAAATTAATCACAAAATCCAGTGAAATAAGATGAATGAACTAGACCACTGATCACTTTGAAACAAATATATTATACCGTTTAGCACAGAATAGAATTAACTGCAATAAGTTGAAAATCCAGAGGGAATCAAACAAGATTTCACTATGCTAGTGCTTCTGTCAATGTCTGGCAAACGAGTGATAAAATTGCATTTCTCAAAGGTCTGTATATATGTGGTGGATTTGATGTTATGAAATGTTGTTGTTATATACTCTTAGTGTACTGAGTGAGGTCAGCTGTGAAGGTCCCTTAATATAATAAATATTATGTTAAGTTACAGGGTACCTTTCTGCTACCACCTTTATGATCTCACTCAGACTTATTCTTTGACTAGAATGTATGATGATGATGATGACTACGTTTGGTGTCTAGGGTTATGTATAAGTAGTGTAATGTTGCATTAACCAACTAAACATATACACAAGTATTTTATTATCCAACACAACACAACAGTACTACAACAATCACATGCACACTACACTTTAAAAGACTATCTTAAGTAAGTCAGTGGTTGAATTTTGAGTAACGTTAATAATTTTTTCAATTTATTATCCTGACTCTATTTTGTTTGAATCAGGATTGACAATCAAAAGTTAAATCAATGAAATTATTTACAATATTCAATTTATACAATGGATCTTCTGTCCATAATACAAGTATTAATATAATAAAAGTGTGTAGGTGTAGTTTTCTAAATAGGATAATACTGGTATATGTATAATGGTAGGTTGTTTGTTATCATCATTCCCTATCGTGCATTTTCTTTTCATATGTCACAGGTGGAATTTTTTTTATTTGATAATTTCAGTGTTTGTGGTTAATAACTGAGGTTCATAGAGGTTGAGATTCTCAGTGCCGAATGGGCACTTAACTTCGAAGGAGAACCCTGGTAAGTCTTGTCCTAGGCTCGATGGACCATCTGGTTCACTTCATAAAAGGCAATGGCCTCCAGTACGTGCCCGAATTATGCAACAAAGTCAGCAATCAATCAGTTCCCACGAGCCTGGTTTTATGTGACTGTCAGGGCCACAAAACCCCTGAAATAAGAAGGTTATGCATCCTTCTTTATAATAAGTATACAATAATATTCCACAGTTAATTACAGGTGTTTTTTGTTGTTCGTCCATCACAAGTGATGAAGACCACTCTGTTCATCCAATTATTAGGATGTTAGGATAGTCTATGAGTACGAAGGTGACTGATGAGCCCGATGCGGGCTTGGAAGGATCTCGGACAGTGTGGGCAGGGAATGTTTGCTTCATGTGAAGGTTTTATTTCATGATCTTTTCTAGCTTGTCTCCGCTGTTCCGCTGCTGCTCTTCTGGAAGATTCGCATGCCACTGCACCTTTACGAAGAGATGTGCGCCAAGCAGTTCGGTCTTGCGCAGCAGCTTCCCATGTGTCTGGGTTTATGTCAAAGGTTTTTAATGAAGCCTTAAGCGTGTCTTTGAAGCGCTTTTTCTGGCCACCATGGGAGCGTCTACCCTTCTGCATCTCACCATAAAAGAGTATCTTTGGCAGTCGATGGTCTGGCATGCGGACTACATGACCTGCCCAGCGAATCTGTGACTGCATCAGAATAGTATCGATGCTAGGGATACCAGCTCTGTCAAGAACAGCGGTATCTGGGATCTTGTCTTGCCATTTGATGTTCATTATCTTCCTGAGACAGACTGTATGGAAGTGGTTGAGCTTTTTTACGTGGCGCCTGTATACAGTCCATGTTTCACATGCATAAAGCAGCACTGGAAGCACCGCAGCTCTGTATACCTTCAGCTTTGTCTGTAGACTAATGCCACTTCGATGCCAAATGTTGGTGTATAGTCTGCCAAATGTGCTGCTGGCTTTGGAGATCCTGGTGTTCACCTCATCATCAATGACGATGTTCTGGGATAGTGTACTGCCAAGGTATGTGAACCTGTTCACAACATTCAGTTTCTCACCATTTACCTTGATGACTGGCTCAGTATAAATTGTGCCAGGAGCTGGTTGATACATGATTTCTGTTTTCCCTGTGTTGATGGTAAGCCCAAAGTTGGAGCAGGCTTCGGAGAATCTATCAACGCTACGCTGCAGATCAGCCTCTGAGCCAGCACTGAGGGCACAATCGTCAGCAAACAGAAGATCCCTGATGGTATGTGATTTGACCTTGGTTTTTGCTTGAAGCCTCCTAAGGTTAAACAATTTTCCATCAATACGATATCTGATGTCGATTCCTGTGTCCCCGTCTCTGAAAGCATCAGACAGCATAGCAGAAAACATGATACTGAAAAGCGTCGGTGCAAGTACACACCCTTGTTTAACTCCATTTGAGACAGGGAAAGGCTCCGACAGCTCACCGTTTTCCTGAACTCTAGCCTGCATTCCATCATGCAGTTGCTGCACTACTGAGATAAATTTCTTTGGGCAGCCGTATTTTGCCATGATCTTCCATAGACCCTCTCTACTGACCGTGTCGAACGCCTTTGTCAAGTCGATGAAAGCTGTGTACAGGTCACAGTGCTGTTCTTGGCATTTTTCTTGAAGCTGTCTTGCAGCGAACACCATATCGGTGGTTCCACGTTCTTTCCGGAATCCACACTGACTTTCAGGTAGAAGACCTTTGTCAAGATGAGCCGTAAGGCGATTAAGAAGGATTCTGGCAAATATCTTCCCAGCGATTGTTAGTAGTGAGATGCCTCGATGATTGTTACAGTCTTGGCGATTACCTTTACGTTTATAAAGATGTATAATTGACGCATCCTTGAGATTGTGTGGGATGGTTTCACTCTGCCACATTTGCTGGAAGATCATGTGAAGTTTCTCTATCAGAACTGTACCGCCATCTTTATAGACCTCAACAGGAATTGAATCGGAGCCGGGGGCCTTTCCACTAGAAAGTTGACGAATCGCTTTTTGAGTCTCCTCCAAAGTCGGTATAACATCTAGTGCTTCATTTATAGGAATTTGGGGCAGTCGGTTGATGGCTTCATCGTTAATAGATGATGGCTGGTTCAGAATATTATTAAAGTGTTCGACCCAGCGTTGGAGAATTTTTTCCTTGTCTGTAATTAGTGTTTTTCCATCTGCATTAAGGAGGGGAAATGATCCTGATGATGTTGGACCATAGACCGCTTTGAGTGCATGGTAAAAAATTTTCAAGTCATGGCTGTCAGCAAAGCCTTGGAGCTCATCTGCTTTATTACTCAGCCATGAATCCCGCATCTGGCATAGTTTATGTTGGACGATTTTACGCATGTTGTTGAAAGCGTCTTTCTTGGATGTAGATTTTGGATCATTTAAATATGCTTTATGGAGATGGTGTTTCTCAGCCAACATCTTCTTTATATCATCTGAGTTCTCATCAAACCAGTCATTTTGTTTCTTGATGGCGGGACCCAGGACCTCTGTAGCAGTGTTGTAGATCTGCTCGCTTAGGGCCCTAAGCGAGCAGATCTAATTACAGGTACAGTACAAACAAACGCATAGGATCAGCTCTTTATGACAACCTATTGTACCATTATAGTTTGAAGTGACAATGTATACCAGTATTCCTCTCCCCTAATGGTTACAACGCCTCTGCAATTCCAACAGTAATCTTTTTCTATACAATAGGATAGGTGTTATGCTCCTTGATGACAATCATATATAATTTTGTAGTTCTACACCCCTCTGATAGGCTATCATATGATGGATCAATCTCTAGGCTTTGCCTAAGTCTGCCATCGACTCACTTACTTACAGTCGTATGTTAGTATCTCACATTCAAACTTTATTTTAAATAAAATGGTTAATAAATTCAATCTTACCACAATTTTCAATGAATATTACACACAAACAACGATGACTGGCAGATCTGGCCCAAGTTATCACTGCCATGTCCAGAAGTTTATAATATTTGTATTTAGAATTACACTTCTGTTCTCATCATCTCGCTGCAAGATTTTTTAAAGAAATGGCGTCCTAGCCTAACAATTTTTCCTCAATATCAACTAAGCTGGCCAATAGAAGCAGACGACTATGAACTTTAAATGAACTTTTTAAAAAAACAATTCCCAAAATACTACGGTTACTACTACAAGTATATTTTTAGTGTTAGGTTAGCCAATCCCCTCTCGCCTTCCTTTAAACTACAGCCAATAAAAATCTTGGTACCTTTTAGTCCTATTTATCCAAAGCTTTTTTCAAAATATGTTACGAAAAAATAAGCAGGCATGATTTTTTTTCTCGTCAGTCCGTCTTATCATACATAATATTATTGCCATTATTTTGGTTATTTTTTGTACTAGTGGGTAACTGACACCATATTATTGCTCAGGAGATCATAAGGCATTCGAATATATAATTTTTATGGCCCTATGTATTATGGTTCATAATTCCTTTTTTTTTTTTTTTTTTTTGTATCGTAATTTGAAACGTGCCCAAGGCTATGTTGCTCGAGTTGGCTTTTTTGAAATCAAGCGAGACGGCGTTCTCTAGGTTCTGTCTTTCCATCCCTCCCCTCTTTTATTCTTTTACTCTCGTCTTGGCAATCCGACTTGACCTTGCAAAAGTGTTACATTTAATCTGAAGGACGAATTTTTTCGAAAAGACAGTATCTTTCATTCGGCTATTAGGTTTATCAAAATCGACATGCGGGCGGGCTAGGAGAATACTACGCTGGACTCAATTTTTATTTTCTATCTTATTTTTGACTTTATGCACTAGAATATTATCTAATTTAGCTATTGTATTGAGAATATCGTCACAATATATCTAACTGGAATGGAACTTAAAGGGGTCGTGTGAGATTTTCACACTTTTTATGATCTTCAGAGAAAATCGAGATTCTAGCCGCCCGGCGTTTCCCCCGTTCGTCTCAGGCTTTCGAGCGTTCTCTGATTGACACAGAGATGTGAAATGTCTCCAAGAAGCTTGCTTCGTCCACTCTGGTTCACGCTGCCGTGTTATCTAGCAGCAGGAAACTTCATCGTCCGTTCTGAGATCCCTTAGATCTCATGCCGCTAGTAAGTTTGATCCTGGCAACGCCTTTAAGGCAGGCACGAACGAAAAGGTGTAGCGCAATGCTTGCTTATAATCGCTCTAGAAACAGGAGTGGGCGTGATTGAACCTCCCATTAAAGGCCATGCGATCTCTAAAATGCACGGAAGATAGCAGTCTACATATTAATGATCCAACGTGTTGACAATTCATGTGGAAATGCTGCATTGCTAATGAGCCCACGTTTCTATTGTGCATTGTTAATGAGCCCAGGTGGAGAGAATTCCCCGTTGATGAAAAGTTACACCAATATTCAGGGGTACTGATGTTATACGAGGGTCCTATCATCCAACACTTTCAGGGACAGCCGAGTTGTCCGTCACACCGTGACTCACATGTGCATCCCAGATGTTTGTCTGCTAGGAAATGCTATATGTTCACATGTTCCAATGTGAAAACTGTACAACGGTATTGCGTTTTAAAAATATATTTTTACTATCTATGAGTCTCTCGTATTTAGTTTTAATAAAAGGTCAAGGTAGTCCCATAGCAGATACTGCCGTAGGGGAGTGAAGTGTTAGAGACTTCACTATACTAGGTCAAGCAGTGAAAGGTGGGGTGACCAGTTCCCTTCCTTGCTGCCTTTTCCTTCCCTAACTCAAGATCAAAGGCTCCCAGTTACAGCTGGGTAGACTGGAGCGTGATGAAACGATGAATCGAACCCGATACCTTTGCCGCGAAAGACCAGCGTTCTAACCACTCTGTCAATCGGACGCTATCATTTCAGCAAGGTAAAAAAAAAAAAAACATTTTGTAACACTGATCTACGATAACATCCTATTGCACAGATTTAGAATAACGCCAGAACATAGGAAAACTGATCAAAGCAATCTCTCCAAAAGTCGGCAACTACCTGGACCACTCATCCCTAACGTCTACACTTATCCAAAATGGAAAATATCTGAACTTCTACACTTATCCTGAACTGATAAAAGCAAGACTTCTACAATTATCCTCAGCAGACAATATCTGGATTTCTATATTCATCCCTTACTGACAATTTCTGGACTTCTACACTTATACCAAAATGATAGGAGAAACAGAATGATGACCAGAGAATCCTGAAACGGACTTCCAGCATGATAAGACAGATAGATGTACTATGTAGTTACTTGAGATGAAACGAAGAAGAAGAATACCAAAAGGACGATATCCGGGACTATCACACTCAGCCCATACTCATCATCTCCTGCGTGTACTTCTCAGACGTTTATCTCCTTTCTTTTAATGTCACACTTGTCCTCTTGTGGTCGCGAATGGCCTCAACATACTGCTACTATTTCCTTCCGAGCTAAGTAAACAAAAATGGCCTTTTTGTATTCGAATTTACAGTTCACTCGAAAATCGTACAGTTCACATCGACAAACCGGGGTCAGTACTGACACATTTCTCCAATTACAACGAAAAGTACGCACTAATGGATGCTCATAGTCGAGTTTCTACGGACGTTGTTAGACTGAAAGCACGTACTGCCCTTCTATTACAGTGTGAGAACTGACTAGTTCTACATTAATCAATGAGCGGAGGAGAAAAGAAAAGGGGGTGGGAAGAAATGGGAGGTGAATTTTTTAGGCCAAGTGGGGGCTAAAGAACATTCCACAAATGGTAATATAGTTATTTTTTTTTTCTGGATTTTTTTTTGGGGGGGAGGAGGCAGCTGTTGAGAATCCGAAGTTTTAAAATTTAAGAAAGCAGATACGACACAAGAAAAAGATTATCAGAAAGACTGAAGGCGGGACAGAAGTTCGGACAGACAAATTGTGGGGTGTATAAACAGACAAACAAACAGATATTAATCATCATCATCGTCACTGACCGTGCAGGATAAACCTCAGCCAAATTCATGCCTGTCCTGTACCATCCATTCAAGGGTTTCCATGTCTTCTTTATTCCTTCTAACTCTGTTTCCGATTTCCTTTTCCGTGTATTTTTCTGTCTTCCTCTGTTGACCTTTGGAGTCGTCCACATATGACGTCACACAGTGGTGAAAAAGGGGTGGACGGGGAAAAGGGGTCAAAATTGTCTGATAAAATATAACGATGGGGGGGGGGGGGCGGCGGGGGGGAGAGGCGGGGGCGGGAGAGAGAAAAATAGAGAGAGAGAGAGAGAGAGTGTGTGTGTGTGTTTCAATAAATGTGACGTTACCAAAAAATAAAAAAACCAACAACAGTATATTAAACGATTACACTTGCAACAGTGCTTTCTGTGACACGACACTTTGTTTGACATGAACTGGTTAGCCACATGCGCAATTCATTTATTATTCACTAAACATGGTTTGCATGACATATTGCTGCTGCTTCTAGCAAAGAAATACAGGACTCGGAGAGCAAGATAAACTGTAAATCTATGTATATTTTCTTTTCTATCAAACGCCAGTTTCATACTTAGTTCAAAGTTCCTCAACCTCCACTGTAATTCTTCGGCCACTTAGCCAATTTGCCCGGCCTAATTCGCTCTTTTCTTTTTAAAACCACTTTAATTTTGATATGAGCGATGTTTGTCTGTTCAAATCTTTGAGCCCTTGGTTCACTAGGTTCCAGACGACCTAGGCAGCTGGCATGTTGCATACGACCGTCTATCGTGGTACATTTAAAACTATCAACATTTGAAAGAACCTCTAGTAACTGTCCCGGGTCCGCATTACAAAAGTTAAAGCCGAAAAAAGACAGCATTTTTTAAACAAGACTACAGCTGTGAAAGGATCAGAGAACTTGGTGACGTTGTAAACAAAACTGTGAATAGGATCACAGACCTTGGTGATGTATACAAAATTGTGAATAAGATCACAGAAGTTGATGACGTTGTTTACAAAACTGTGAATAGGTTCACAGACCCTGGTGATGTACACAAAATTGTGAATAAGATCGTAGAACTTGGTGACGTTGTACACAAAACTGTGAATAGGATCACAGACCTTGGTGATGTATACAAAATTGTGAATAAGATCACAGAAGTTGATGACGTTGTTTACAAAACTGTGAATAGGTTCACAGACCTTGGCGATGTACACAAAATTGTGAATAAGATCTATATGTTGCTATTCGTATCGTCGAAAGCAATAACCCCATTACAGATTTTTTACTGGAAACTAGTAAAAGTGGATCCCTAAAACTTGTGTTTTCCTTTACTTGTTGTTCAGTCGTGGTTATGTTGAGTCTTGTCCATTGTTTTATTCTAAATAAATATACTCGCGAACTACTTTTACCACAAATGCAACATGACATATAATGCTCGTGGATTTGCTCTGATTGGTTCATTTACCAGCTACGTTTATGGCGCAGACGTTGAGTATCAGTAGGGCACTGTCAGTCCTTAGTTCAAAGTTCCTCAACCTCCACTGTAATTCTTCAGCCACTTAGCAAATTTGCCCGGCCTAATTCACTCTTTTTTTTTAAAAACCACTTTTATTTTGATATGAGCGATGTTTGTCTGTTTCAAATCTGTAAGCCCTTGATTCACTAGGTTCCAGACGACCTAGGGAGCTGGCATGTTGCATACTTTAACACAAATGCAATTTGTGATGTTTTTGTCGGCTTTAATTTTTGTAATGCGGACCCGGAACAGTTACTAGAGGTTCTTTGTGTGTGTTCTTGTTTTTTTTTAAACGTACGCCCGCTATTACTCCTGGCGAGAATCTCCGGTTAGTATATCCAACCTGAGACTGATTTTTACGTATCACTTTTTTCCCTGTACAATGACAGGTGTCCGTCCACTCGCCATTCAGGCAGATACTGGCCGTCTTCGGAGGGTACCCATTAGAGCTGGGTCGGCTCATGAGCCGTTCAGGTTATTCCAGTCCCTGGTCGACGATACTTCTTCAAATGTCTTCGCCAGGGCTCGAATTAATCCAGTCCAAGTTCCGGTCGACGACACACCTTCAAATGGTATCGTCATGTTATTTTTAAATATTTTCTTTTAGGAAACCCCGTTGTCAGAAACTTGAATATGGTATATTGAGAAATTTCTGTTGCAAATAATCATTTTAAAAAAATTAATCGGTCAGATCTAACTAAGGTAAAAATCAAAACGTCGTTACCGCTCAACAGATCCACAAAATGTCACAACAAAAGTTTCAATGGCACACCTTGTGCAAGTTTACAGACGCAAAACAATACAATCTGAAAAAACCACAGAAAATGGGTTAAAAAAACGCTAAACGAATATTTAAAAGCTGAAAATTCTTCTTGCTGCTAATCTGTCTGCAGAACTTCAGCAAAAGAGCAGTACTTACCCTATGCACGCGACGATAAAGAACAAACACACACAAGCACACATACTGTAAAGAAATCAGAAATAGCCGATAATAGGCTCAAATAAAATAAAGATAATAAAGTAGTCATAGTAATAACGAAGAGGAAAAAGACAGAGGTTGACACAAGTAGACTAACACGAGATTGTGCATAAAGTTGGCAACATCATCATGTCAAACAAACTGCCACAAAAATTACCGCTACAAGAGCATGTGAAGGCTTGACGAAGGCTTGATGAAGGCTTCCTAAAAGGCGACCAGCAGCATTGGTGTCGCCATAATCCATAAGGAGCGTAACGGCAAATGATGATGATCGTCACTTACAACAAAATTAAACCATACCACAAAAGTTGATATAAACATGCGTCAAACTCACCTTTCATAAGGTCTTCTGTATTTGTACATACGCCCTAATTAACCAAATAGGTTGAACGGGATGCGCCTCGCCAAAACGAGGCAAAATTATAGATAAAAATCTTACCTTTCATCTCGATAAATGGACAAAGCCGTGCATAATGCCACTGAGAGCTAACAACCTTACCATTTTGTACGAGCTTGTTAGGTACTGCATACCGTTTTATTGTAACGCCTTATGTCGCCATCAGCCAGGCAGTTCAAATTAATAATGTATGATCGAATGTATACTGTGACTGCCTCATATAGTTCCCAGCGGTCTCTGAAGAAAGAAAGGAAGAATCGGACTCCAGCAGCCTCGGGTATGTCGTACAATGCAGCCAATACGAGGTTGTGCAAGGGGTTGCAACCTCATCATGTAAAACAAACTGCCACAGAAACCAACGCTGCAAGAGATGAATGTGTGGTGCAGTGCAGGCTTCCTGCAAGGGACAAACGGCCAGTGGTGGTGACTCCATGCTACTTAAGGAGCACAGAGTAAATGATGAAAGCGATGACAGACTGTGATTATCTCCCCGCAAACAGTTTCATTAAAACAATGATAGGGGCTGTGTCCACTCCGGAAGAAAACCGCTTTCGATCTAGCTTGATGCCTTTTCAAAAGAGTTTGATCCCTTCATGTATACAACAGCAGGCTGAAGCCAGGTAAAGCACACTTTTGGGCTAAACTAACAAGATATTACTCCAACAATGGCACGTATCAATAACTTTATTTGACTGTGCATTTACATCAGATCACACGCCATCTCAACTTTATTGGACTGTCCCATGAATTATAGTCAGAAGGGAATCCCATCTATAAAGTTTTCATAAATGAAAAGTGTGTCAACTAACAACCCCACTAGCTTTTCGGGAAAATACGGAAACAGCGTGTATGCACCCTGAAGACTAAATTAAAGATCCTTTAAAACAATACTTTTCATGGTCCATTATTCAGTGTGCTAGAAATATTCACAGCAGCATTTCGGGAAAATATGGAAATGTTGCGTATTGCACTGTGCTTTCAGTGAACGTTATCTAAGTACCCATAATAATCATCCCATATAGAGACCAATAATCTTCTTTATTTGGATTTCACAGATCTCTTTGCTAGTAACCCATCAAGAAATGATCAATCATTCAATACCTTTTAGCTCCCCAAGGAGCATAGGCCTTCAACAAACACATGCCAAGTCCTCCTGTCCCATGCCATCTGCTCAAGGTCATGTTTTCCTCATCATTTTCACCTCTGTATCGAGTTCTCTTCTCAATGTGTTTTTTGGTCTACCTCTGCCTCTCTTTCCCTGTGGATTCCAGAACAAGGACTGCCTTGTAATGCTATCAACAGGTTTCCTCAATGTGTGTCCTATCCATCGCCAGCTTCTTCTTCGTCTCAACTCTTGTTCCACTGGCACTTGTCTAGTTCTTGTCATCAATTCCACATTTGTGACTTTGTCATACCATTTCAGTCCTTCTATTCTACGCAAGCACCCATTTATAAAAGTCTGTAGCTTTTTGGTTGTTGTTTTTGTTGCCCTCCATGTCTCAGAGCCATACAATAGGACTGACTTCACATTTGAGTTGAAGATTCTTATTTTCATGTTGAACTTGATTTCTCTTGTTCTCCATAAGTTTCCCAATGCAATGAAAGCTCCTCTTGCTTTTTGTATTCTTATTTTGATATCATTGTCTGTCCCTCCAACTTTGTCTATATTACTGCCAAGATATGTGTACGATTCTACATCTTGTAGCCGAGTTTCTTAAGTTCAACCTTGTTGTCATTTCTTGCATTTATTCTCATAATCTTTGGTCAAGAAATGATGGAGAAGTTTAATAATTTATTTCTATAATAAAAGAGCTACTCAGTACTTTTTTCATTTTTTTTTCTTTTACGAACTAAAGATAGAGGAATGAATTATTACTATTTTTGTTAAATACAAAAACAAAATGCCACCACATGCAGTAATTAAAGTAGAGTTTTTATTCCACACATCAGTTTACAGCCAAAAGATACCAGACTTGCTGTCATCTTTAGACGACGCCAGTCTCCTGCAGTTTTAGCTTTTGCTAGAACAATCAATAATGGGCAGGAACAAACACTGGATCATGTAGGTCAGGGTTTCTTAATCTTTTAGAGGTCCTGCAACCCTTTAAAGCATCTTAAGAAGCTCGCGCCCCTGTAAAGCATATTAAGAAGCCTCGCAACCCTTTACAGCAGTTTACAAACTCTCGCACCCCTATACAGCATTTTAAGAAGCCTTGCACCCCTTTATCTTCTAGATCGCAAAACATGCCATTAATGCTTAAAAGAGATAAAAGTTTATTTGGAGAGAATGTTATTTACAGAATGTGACTAAGGTTCTGTATTTAATTCGTGTTGTCTATGTTCTGTTATGTACAAATACATTTGAGTTATGTGTATTATATACTGTTAATGATGATTCGCGTTCTAAAATATTTGGCACATCTCACACCCCCGAAAGATGAGTCTCGCACCCCCAAGGGGATATAAGAAGCACTGATGTAGGTGCTTATCCACTTGAAGCAGTCTTTGCTCATGGTCAACTTTACGTAACGCTCACTTGAGGAAAGAACCCTGACTATCTTAAAGTATACATTCAGGACACAGACTATCAAGGCAAAAAATGTTAATGATAGCCATCCATTTACGAAAAAAAAAAGTTAAAAAACTATCATGTAATTAGTCAAATGACACTCTATTTACCTATTACAACTTCTCAGTCTTCTAAATGTGGTGCAGATACTGAAAGTTTAAGGTGCTGGCTTTAATTCTTCTCCTGTCACTGTATTAGGGTTCCTGTGCTCGTTGTTATTACTATTTGAGGGCTCATAATTACATCAGACCATGCTTCATCTCCAATGCACTCGACCGTTTAGTGCACAGGTTTTGTATATTCACATTTTTAGATCTTCAATGATTCATCCATTTTTGTTTTCATTTCAAATTGAGCATGGAGTCATCACTGTAGGACGTCCACAGGATGCCTGCTTAAAATCATTCAAGTTCTTTTGTCGCTGTGGTTTCTGTAGCAATTTGTTTTACACGATGAGATTGCTAGCTTCATACACAGAATGGGACCGAAGACGCAGCAAAAGAGATGATGCAGTCAGCGACTCATAGCTTGACTGCTTGCGTCAGGTCAACGAACCATAGCTGAGCAAGACCCTACTCCACCTCCAAGTCGTGGTCCTGGAAACAGGCTGCATCACTGCAGACTGGCCGAAAGAGTAGGGATCGAAGAGGGAAGGCGAACCCAGTCCCAAAAAAAGGTGCGGAAGTCAGATGTGTCGGGCCAAAAGGCGCAAATATTGCAGCTTCGATATAAATGGCAACACAATGCAACCAACGTCCTTTTCAGGATGAACGAGGAAGAAGAAGAAGAAGGTACACAGAATCATTCCTTGCATCCTCAGCGACCCCTCCTCCATGTACAACGAAAAGGGAAATAAATAAATGATGAAAATGGCCAGTTCTATAACGGCCCATTTATTCTCATCATCATCATGTTTCTTTTCACTCCTAACACAGGAATGAACCACTAGTGCAGCTTGTACCTTTGCAGGAGGCCTGCACCACACATTCACATGCTCTTACAGCTGTGGTTTTTGTAGCAATGTGCTTTTCTTGATGAAGTTGTCAGCCTCACACACATTTGTTCTCACGTGCGTATGATAGATTACGTGGAAAATGTTAAAGATGCTTTCAGTTACGTTGAAACTTGTATATTATTGATTATGACATTTATTGTTTATTACCATATTCATTAAGTGGTCATTATTATTAACATGTCAATACCACATTTAACCAGTCATGGGATGAATTTAGGATACATATATCCTTGGTATATTTTCAGTACGTCAGGTGGTTGTACAAGATTTTTTAAAAATTTAACTTATTTACTCGGTCGTTCTCTTCTATACTAGGGTATAAAGGTTTGCCACAGAGTACACCATACAGTCTTATCGGCAGTCTTCCACCTGTCTAATGTTGTCCTCCCAGCAAACTGTGGGTCATCCTTGAGGTCTGGATCCCTAGCTCTTGGTTTCCCATATTTGTTGTGGTAGCTGATTTATTTTTAACTTAATGATGAAAAAGATCTCAGTTAACCCCTGACAGGTTAAAATTTGGATATATAGTGTTTTCATGTCCAAACAATAGGTAAAATTGCCGATATGCAAAACTGGCCAGTTGTACAAGAAAAAAACATGTTAAAAGCAAGGAATTTAACATGTATCTCATTTCTTAAAACTGTCAAAACATTCCCTCGAATTGTGAAAAATTTTTTGGAGCAGTTTATTTTTAATAAGGTCATTTTGAAAACCGTCTGAGAAGGATCATGTTCGCATTACGACTGTTGCTGGTGATAATGCTGATCAAGATGATGATGCTGCTAGTGATAAGGTCAAAGACTGTGGTACTGGAGATGCCGATAGAAATGTTAATAGGGAGAAACAAGGCAATTTTGATTATGGTGATGGCAACAGTGATAAGTTGTAGTTTCCAGAAATCTCTTGAGGAGATCAAGAAAGAATAAGCCAACTGCTCCCTAATGTATGTCATAAGAGGCGACTAATATAAAATTGTACATAGGGATGTTAACCTCATCATGTACAACAAATTGGTACACAGACCAGCATTGCAAGAGCATTAGAATGCTTTTAGGCTTTCTCCAAGAGAGGGAGTAGCCATCCTAATGACACAGAAAGCAGCAGCATCGCTTATCAGCTGGGTACCTATCAATGAGAGGCTAATATTAGCTAGATTTCAGACACGATTTTTCAAGCTCTCAATTGTACAGTGTTATGCACCAACTAACGACGCTCTTGATACCACAAAAGATGACTTCTATGAAGCACTTCTAAGTACCATCAACACAATACCCAAGCATGACATAATAGCAGTCATGGGTGATTTTAACGCCAAAGTAGGTGACAACAACGATGGAGTACAAAGATATCTCGGTACTCATGGCATAGGCTGTTTGAATCAAAATGGCGAAAGACTTCTAGAACTTTGTGAAATATCAAACCTCGTTGTGGCAGACACCATCTTTCCACATAAGAATATCCACAAGATAACATGGAATTCACCTGATGGCAGAACTAAGAACCAGATAGATCACTTCTGCATAAGCGCTAAATTTCGCTCATCAGTTCAAGACGTCAGAGCATACAGAGGTGCAGAGATCGGAAGCGATCATAACCTCTGCATAGCTAAAATGAGAATTAAACTGAAGAAGTTATACCAACCGAATAAAAATAGAAGAATAGATGTACACAGACTGCAATCAAATGATATAAAGAAGGAATATAATGTCAAAATGAACAACTATTTCGATGCTTTAGGCAAAATTGACAACGATATCACCACCAAGACAATCGATACTAAATGGGAACAACTGAGAACAGCAATGACAGAAGCAGCTGTAGCGACCACCGGATACCTAGTACATAAAAAGAAAAAATGGATGAGAGAAGATACTTGGGATAAAATACAAGAAAGGAAAACAGCAAAACTTAAACTACTAGCGGCAAGTACACATAATGCAGTTGAATCTTGCAAACTAACTTATAACTTGTTAAATAAAGAAGTGAAGACAAAAACTCGAAGAGATAAAAGACATTTCATCAATGAACTGGCCGTAGAAGCTGAAAATGCTGCAAGAACTGGTAATAGTAGGTGCCTTTATCAAATTACAAAACAACTATGTCACCAGCCTACTGCTATGGAAACACCTGTTAAAGGTAAATTAGGGAATTCAATACCAACAGAAAAAGAACAAATGAAGAGATGGGCTGAGCACTTCATGGAGGTGCTAAACAGACCACCACCAACAGTAACACCTGATTTTAATAATGAAACATCCACAACCACCTTGCCAATAACTTGCGATGAATTCACGCTGGACGAGATCAAACAAGCCGTTAAAAGATTTAAAAATTTTAAAGCTGCTGGAGTTGACGAAATTTCAGGGGAAATGATTAAAGCAGTTAATGACAACAACCTCTTGAGAATTTTAGATATTATAAATGAAGTATGGAGAGAAGAACAACCACCACAACAATGGAAAGACAGTATTATTGTAAAGTTACCGAAGAAAGGTGATCTATCAGACTGTAATAACTGGCGTGGTATATCTCTATTATCAGTACCTGGAAAATTATTATGTTGCATGATGTTAGAAAGACTTAAATTGCATGCTGACGAAAAGATCAGAGAAGAACAAGCGGGTTTCAGGCCGAAACGATCATGTATTGATCAAATATTCACACTAAGAACAATTATAGAAGAATCAGTGGAAAGGCAATCGCCACTTATTATCACCTTCGTCGATTTTCAAAAAGCCTTTGATAGTCTACACCGCCCATCATTGTGGAAGATACTTACAATCTATGGTTTTCCAACAAAATATGTGAATATAATCAAAGCGCTATATGACAATGCAAGATGTTGTGTTAGAACAAATAAAGGGAATACAGAATGGTTTACAGTAGAAACAGGGGTGAAACAAGGCTGTATTATGTCACCACTACTTTTTGGAATAGCTATTGATTGGGTTATGAGAAACTATACCCACAATGAACAATTGGGTATAAAATGGACAAATGGAAAATTCCTGGGGGACCTGGATTTCGCAGATGATGTAGCATTCTTAAGTTCAACACCAAGACAATCCCAAGAAGCAATAAATAATTTGTGTCATCTCTCGGTTAAAATTGGTCTCCAAATAAATGCCTCTAAAACTAAAGCTATGAACTTTTCTAACGAGACCTTTGATATCATCTTGAACGGGGAAAAACTACAGAAAGTTGAAAGTTTCAATTATTTAGGCAGTAAAATGACTCAGGATGGTGACACAACAAGAGAAATCCATACTAGAATTGCTTTGGCAGCTAGCGCCTTCAATAGATTATCTAACATTTGGAAATTACGATCATTGAATATACATACCAAGCTTCGTCTGTTTAATTCAAATGTTATCTCAGTGTTAACATACAGCTGTGAGAGTTGGAAAATAACAAAATCATTGGAGAACAAGCTGAATACATTCGAGAACAAATGTCTTAGAAAACTCATGAACATCAGTTGGAAAGAATTCAAGACTAATCGACAAATAAGAGAAGACTCTGGGCAGAAATATGTCTCCGACTATATAAGGAAAAGACGATGGTCATATATCGGTCATGTCCTACGAATGCAAAACAACAGAATACCACTACAGGCGCTCACTTGGGTTCCTGAGGGTAAGCGGAAAAAAGGAAGACCAAAAGAAACACTCAGAAGAACAATAATAAGAGAAGGAAGAACGTTGGGCCTAAATAATGTGCAAGAGCTAAGAGGAGTGGCGTCACAACGAACAACCTGGAGAGCACTGGTTTCTGCCTTATGCGCCGTGTTTGGCGCTTAAAGAATTTATTATTATTATTAAGAGCATCAGCTGCAGTGGTGGCTTCAGTGGGAAATAAATGATGGGTGATTAATGTAGTGAGATTTGGTACCACTTGCTTTGTTTGTGACAAAAATGTGTAACGCGACACACACACACACAGCGCAGGGATAACGCGGTGGATCTTGCTTTGAAGTTTGAAGGTGGCGGAAAAATGTGCATTACATCTAGCCGAACGGTATTGAAGAACGAGGAAATAGCGAATATAGGAAATATGGCCAACTTTAAAAGTTTGCATTAGCTGGAAAGAAAATTTAAAGCTACAAGAGCAAGCCTGGTTGAAAGTTATTAAAACTATATTAATTCACAAGAGGAGATAGAATTTGAATAATATCCAAAAGGATATTATTCAACTGTAAATGGTTTTAAAAATAATTGATAATTTTCATCGTCATCACATCTGCTAAACGTTAGCTCATAATCTTTAAAAATTTATTATAACTACATACCTAAATGGATTTCGATAAAACTTGGATAGAATGAAAGCCTCATATGGGGAAAATGAAAGGATACGTAGGAAGGAAGGAAAGAGATAAGTGTGTAGTGAAAAGAAGAGAAAACAAGTACAGAAAAAGCACAGATCGCCTGAAACCAGGAGATAAAATGAAATCTTATGGGACTTCAGAGGGTGCTTTCTCGTACGGGAGAGTCGCCCAAATATAAGGACAGAGCGGCTCGGTGAAAATCACACACACCAAATCCAGAGTGAGAAACTGGAAGACAGTATCTGCTAGAAAAGTTTTTTTCTTTCACACTGCATGCAGGGCAGATTAACTTCAACAAATACAGCCTCACCGGGCGCTTATTAATCCTAAGAGGGTATGTAAGTTTATTAAATATATGTGTGACTAATATCATTTTATTTATGATTTGATTGTATCAGACATATTAACTGATTCCGTACGCAAGATCTTTTAAAAGACGCAATGGCCGACCACTGGGACCGCAAGATCTTTTAAAAGATGCAGATTTATTTTGTTGTTTCTTTCTATTCTGATATTTTATACTGCCCGGAATTTATCTCAAAAGGAAGTAAACACAAAACTGGGCAAATTTCAACAAGCTTCAATGTCTTTTATTTGCGTTTGAAGGGATTTTTTCACATTTATCTTTAATCGTGTTTTGTCGTATCGCCATAATGGCCAAAAAACACACAGGATATGTTACTAATATGGGAACAGTGAACAAACTGTGTGATCAACCATAACTTTCTTACTTTTTCTGTGTTTCTAAATGGATGACCTGCACAAAGAGAGCAGTGAAACTGTATTGTGATAACAATTTATGTTACAAGCCTTACGTAAGTCGAAAATTTTTGTTCAAAATTTCAAGTTATCTTTTTTCCGTATACATGTTATCTGTTATAACATAAACATAACATAAAATTAGCTAGAAAGGCATATGGATTTATATTGTTCATACAATGTACTTTAATTTGATATATAATATGTTATACTTAACTCATGACTAGACACACATTGTCAGTAAACGTAAATTATGTATGTGTAAATTTTTGGGGCTTAAGAATAATTCCGTCCAGAGCTGAAAATAATTACGTACGGAAAGAGTTAAAAAGGGTATACAGGAAGCCAATGACGCTAACCAGAAATAACCTCAACCGGCATTGTCAGGAAGCATAACCATTAATTGGTTAGCCAAATATATCATGGCTAGTTCTTGCCTGGAAGTTTACGGCATACCAGAAAGTACATAAGTGACTTGGCATCCATAAGTGGAAGGCAAAGGTTATATCTTACCCAGGTATCATGACATGTGATTTATTCATGTATTTTGGTATTTCTGCACAGCAGACAGTATCTTATCATGCTATCTCTGTAACATACTACCATGAATCATTCATTTACATACAAACACTGAAGACATGGTCGCCTCATGAACAGCAGTGGGTGGTGAGATTGTTGGAACACCATGGCCACCTATTACCTTTCGTTCCAGGTTTTATGATCAAGTTTTATGATCAAGTTTTATGATCGTTCCTGATCGAGTTTATGATCGAGTTTATGATCGTTCCTGATCAAGTTTATGATCGTTCCTGATCAAGTTTATGATCGTGCCTGATCGAGTTCGTGATCCAGTATAAACTAAAGACTTGAGGACCGTTGATCTTGCTAACTGAAGCCTAGAGGTCAACCAATCTTCAACATCTTAGTCCCCCGTAGTTATAGGGCGAGCTGAAGGAAAGTCTATCAGTGTGTCTCAGGAACCTCGAGCAGACGTGGCTAATACCAGATGAGTTTTATGTGTATCCATCCTACAAACACTGTGAGCGGTTTCAATAGTACCTGTCCATGATGATAAAAGCTAGAGACTAGATAACAAGAGATATCAAACTACTGTGACAGACTTTAGAATTTCATTGGAAGATACATCCAAGAATTGTTTCAATTATTTATTTTAATTTGTAACTATAAATAATCATACATTTTACCATCTTCCAACACCCATTTCTCATAACACGAATATATAGATGTATATAATAAATTATGAAATTGTACTCATTTGACTAGGTAAATTTTTAACTGTTAAAATTTGAGTTACTTTTTCTAATTTAATTATATTATCACATAGGGTTACTATAGCGAAAGTGGCACAGTATACTTCTGAAGCCTAAATCTATTGTCCAGCTCAGAGTATTCACAGCCGTAACTCAATTGTGATACCAGTGCACTTCTCTGGCACTGGGACTTCATACTTTCTGGAGAGAGATTCTACTTCTTCTCTACCACTATCATAACACCAGAAAAACCTTTCGCTACAATTAAAGATTCTTGTGGTTCGTGGGTAGTCACTGAGGAGATAGACTGCAGTGAGGTTATGCATGAGGCTGACAATCTCATCATGTATCAAAAGTTGCTACAGAAACCTCATCTGCCAGAGGACATCTGGTATTTTGGGGGAAGACTTTTACATGAGAACCAACTGTAGTTGCGGCTACATGTTGCTTAAGGATGAAGAAAAAAGATATAATAACAATGATGAATTGTGATAAACATCGCAAAGATGGAAGGACACACACTGTAGAAACTTGCTGATAACATTACAAGGCAGTCCTTGCTCTAGAATCTTCAGGGTTGGAGAGATAGAGGGAGACTGAAAAACAGAGAAGAGAACTAGAAATGGAAATGAAAGGTGTGATGAAGACATGGAAAGACCGTGAGCATGGGATAGGAGGACTTTTGCTGAAGACCTTTGCTCCTTGGGGAGCTGCTATGTAACGAATGAATGTAAAACAAACTGCCACAAAAAATCACCAATGTAATGAATGAATGTAAAACAAACTGCCACAAAAAATCACCAATGTAATGAATGAATGTAATACAAACTGCCACAAAAAATCACCAATGTAATGAATGAATGTAAAACAAACTGCCACAAAAAATCACCAATGTAATGAATGAATGTAAAACAAACTGCCACAAAAAATCACCAATGTAATGAATGAATGTAAAACAAACTGCCACAAAAAAATCACCAAAGTAAAAAAAATCAAAAACCAAAAGTGAAAGTGCTTTAGCACAAACTTTCTGCAAGGAGGCCAACTCAAATGCTCCTTAATGAACAAAAAGATTCTTAAAAAGGGTAAGTATGATGATGATGATGACTGTTGTGGTGGTGGTGGTGGTGATGGTAATGATGGTGGTGGGTAGAACTTATTATGATGCTGGCCATGTGCTGAATACAAAGACCATGGGATGAGCTTTAGAAGGTGGTACATGTTGAGAACTCTGTTCTCCTAGTTGTTGAGAACTTGTTTGTGGACTGTTTATATGAAGCAATAAATGCTGAAGTACTTCTTGGTATTTATTCAAGAACGAATATTCTCAACTTTTTTGGGTTCTCATTTTTGTTGTCTTGATATTCTTATTCTTAACGATTTTGTAACTGACCAAGTTTCTTTGTTAATAAACCAAGTGTCACTATGGGTGTCAATGTGTAACATTTTTCTGATAATCTTTGAATGTCAGTAAGGTCAAACATTTTTCAACAACTTTGAAACATCTGTGTAACGTAATTCAAATAATCCATGTAATTTTAAAGAATCCACCATGACTCCATCGAAGAATTATTATAATTTATTACATCCAGAGTTTTGACAATATTCAACATGAA
Organism: Oreohelix idahoensis; assembly: GCA_024509875.1. Taxonomy (NCBI): domain Eukaryota; kingdom Metazoa; phylum Mollusca; class Gastropoda; order Stylommatophora; family Oreohelicidae; genus Oreohelix; species Oreohelix idahoensis. Next base: position 92,522 of record JAMPIV010009788.1, read on the forward strand.
CTTCATTCTGTTACACAATTATATCGACTCAAGTCAATCTTGATTGGATTCATGGTACGCACAATTAATGTGCCCTAATTATACTATTCTGTTCATGGTGATCAGCCTTAATTCTCATGCTAACATTCGCATATATTAATAATTGATACAGTTCGTATCTTACACAACATTAAATCTCATAGTCTAGCGCAATACTGCATACTTTCCTCCGTCTGCATTGGTATACTCATAGCTTTGCCAGCATATTATATTTATATCTATCCTTTATTCCATTTTGGCTTGACACACCATTTAATTCTTAAAATGTTAATTATTGACCAACTCTGCCATCACACTATTATTGAATATATATTATCTCTCCTTTTAAGAACGCATTTAAATCTCTAGACACACAGGTCCGGACATATACTTATCCTAAATATAAGTGGCGACGGCCACAGTCTGGTAGACACATGTGAGTGGTAAATACCACGCTTATAAGGAACACATCCTTCAAGCCTGAAGGCACGGCGAAGACTGTTTTTTAGTTACTACATTTCGCATCATCAGATGCATATGACGTATCTTAATGTGTTGCTAGTTGGGGATGCTGAATGGTGCAATCACCCTGGCCAAAACTAAAATAGCCAAGATGATTACACACCACAAAGCAATCCTCAACAGTGCATACTGATGGTGATGTTGAAATTAAAGATGACTGAAACAAATTGTAGAAAATTGTGCTGGTGGTGCTAGTAAATATTTTCATCACCCAAAGCTAATGCTTAGTGATGGTGGTTCAAAGACAAGTAAACGTTTTGTGATGGTCAAGGCATTAGAAATGGCAGCTTTACAGATGGCTGCAACAGTAGTCTGAATTATGATGACAATAGTTCACAAACAAAATAAAACTGACATAGAAAATCTTGGTTCTGACAATTTCATGACAAGTGCACAAAATATAAAATGTGTGCCTTGAAGTTCTGAGTATAATAGTGATTAAAAATCAGTGATGGCTTTATACTGAAGAATCCAGGGAGGAAAATATAAAAAACGAGCTGTGAGGTAAGACTGAGATTGGGTAGATAAAGAATACATGAAGACAGATTAACAGAAAGACAGTATCAATCAAAGATCTGTGTCCATCACTTATATTCAATCAATATCCTTTGGAAACACATGCTAAGTCCTCCTGTCATGTGCCATCAGCTCAAGCTCTTTCCTTGTTTTCATCATCTTCATTTCTGTCTCCAGTTCTCTTCTCTGTGTATTCTTAAGTCTGGTTCTACTTCCCTTACCCTGGGGGATTCCAGAATATGTACTGCCTTGTAATGCCATCAGTAGGTTTCCTCAAAGTGACAGGACAATAGGACAGTATATTAAAAGTAAAGCTAGTCCCATAGCAGAAACTGCCACAGGGGAATGAAGTGTTAGAGACTTCACTATACTAGGTCCAACTCTTTTATGAGGTTGGATGACCAGTTCCCTTTCTCACTGCCTTGGCCTTTCTAACTAACAAGCAGAGTCAGGTACCCATTTATAGCTGGGTAGACTGGAAAGTGACACTGTCAGGTTTCAATTGCAGAACCCAGTAACTTTGTGCATGAGAGGAGAGTGCTCTAATTGTTATAGTATACATTAAATTGTTGTATACTGGCTAACAAATATTTATAAGTTTTGCAAGTCTTATATGCATCAAAAAAAATTCTTTTTATATAGTGCAGACTATGAGGAAAACTCATTACAGCCAAACAGATGTGCCAGGCAGCCACTGGGAAAATAATGTGCCATACTATGGCATGCTATTCACCTCGTAGGATAATGAGTTGAAAAACATAGATATATAAATAAAACTTCACTTACTTTCATCAGCATCTGAGTTCTTGTCCAGATCATTCTCTTGTTCAAGATCCCTGACCTCACTTCTAGCTGTGACCATGACCTCATTTCCCATAGCACCTACCAAAGCTCGTCTTAGGTCCTTGCGTTGCCTCATGCTATATGGAATACTGGGAAGACGTATGTCCAGACGGGAACCAGCTGGAGTTGCCACCTGCACAACATGAGAATGAAATTGGAGGAGACTGATAACCATCCTTCAGCTAAGTAGTTCTATTCTTTCTTTGTTTCCTTAAAGCCCCCCCCCCCCCCCGGAACTCCATGGGCAATCTTTCTTTAGTGGTAACCCAAATCAATTAGTGTCTAACATCCTTCTTTTGGGGTAATCTAGATCTAAAACTTATACACCTTTCTTCAGTGGTAATCTAACAGCATCTATCTATACATGGAAAATACATCCATTTTCATTGCAGAGATGGTGGCAATACTAAAAGCACTTGAAATATTCTCTAATAACCCTCCCAAAAAACTAACAGTTTTAACTGACTCTCTTTCAACAATTAAAGCACTTAGAAACTTACAAGAATGTAGTAGACCTGATATAGCAGAGGAGATATTTCTGGCTACTACATACTTATATTCCAGAGGATGTTCAGTCTTAATTGCTTGGATACCTTTACATGTTGGCATAGAGGGAAATGAAAAGGCAGATAAAGAAGCCAAGAAAGGTAGATCTGATAAAAATCTAATAAATGTAGGGAAGAGTAAATCAGAGATTACGAGCTTAATTAAAGATTTAATAACAGATGAATGGAAAGCAGAGTGGGATAAAAATCTGAAAGGAAGACATGCATATAAGATGTTCAAGGCTCCAACAAGAAAATGTCAGATATCTAGGGAATTGAAAATTCCCAGTGATAAGAAACTTCTCAGACTACAGCTGGGAAAAGGTTATTTCAGAATAGAAGAACCTTACTGTGAAGGATGTCTTCAAGACAATAATATAGAACATTTCTTGTTAAAATGTAAGAGGTATGAACAAATGAGAATACCAATATTAGATTATTTGCAAGCATCAAACTTACCTATAAATATAGAAGAGGTGTTAAGAATACACAGACCTAGGGAACTGCATAATATAGTCAAACAATATTTAACACGAACAAAGGTTAATATATAGTGGCTGGGAATGTGAAGGTCTGATGCTGTTCTTACAATGCATATGACTTTTAACAGATGAAAGTCAATTAAATATCTGTTAAAGTCAGTTATATAACTGGAACCACCAGGCCGTTACACCCCTCCACTTTAATATTATTCTTGTTTAGGGTTTCTTCTTGATTTTGTTCATTTTTTTATAGTTTTTTTTAATTTATTTTTTTTTTTTATTTAACGTATAAGCATAATTGTGATTGTCCCTATTTACAATGATTTGACAAATGTGATGCCACTTTCTCATATCGGCAGTTGTTCAGATTATTTGGAATTGAAAACAATATATATCCTAATTATAACCCATCAGAGGTTGACTGGGATATTTTTCTTCATTAATTTAAAAAAAACAAAAGTCATCTTAACTAAAGGTCATTTTGTCATCTTAACTAAAGGTCATTTTGTTATCTTAACTAAAGGTTATTTTGTCATCTTAACTAAAGGTCATTTTGTCAGCTGAACACAATGTCATTTTGTTATCTAAAAGTAATTTTGTCATCTGATTTCTAAAGGTCATTTGTCATCTTATCTAAAAGTAATTTTGTCATCCAATTTCTAAAGGTCATTTTGTCATCTGATTTTCTAAAGTTATCATCTATCTCTCCTAAGACTCCATCCTCATGTGTATCTAGAATGTGTATATTTAGAATAATATGAACTATCTATATTTCCAGGTACTTTAAAATCTGTTATCTGTTTTTCTCTTTTCATTATCATCATTTTCATTTCTGCTCCTTATAGAGCATGGAACCGCCACTTCAGCAGGTCCACCTTGCAGAAAGTCGGCACAAACCATTCACATGCTCTTGCTGGGATGCTTTCTGTTGCAATTGGTTTGACATGATGAGGTTGCCAGCCTCATATTAGTTGCCTTGTATGGCATGCTTAAGAGAGTAGAAGTTCTATTCTTTCTTCGTCTCACTGGAGACCCCCCAGGAACTAAGCTGATTGCTGTGCACCATGATGAGCCTCAACAGCAGGGTACCTGTCTCTTATATTGCAGCTGTATTCTAAATCTAATATTTATATCTATGTGACCTGACCAACCTTTTCATTGAGAGCATACAGTTTGTTTGTGATATCCCTTCCTATGATGGTCTTCATCACACATGCCAAGTAAGGTTCCTTAATGAGAAGGTATTCCAGACTTTGGCGGGGCCAAAACAGAAAACGACACATCCCTGCTGCTACGATGGTCACCTAGTCAATAAACAGAGCATTACAGATGTTGACAGAATTATCAGTAACATAGACTTTGCAACACTTATCAGGCATTATCTTCTACTCCATTATCATACATCTATGAATCACTGCTTGATACTAAATATTTTCTTATTGAAATAAAAAATACTAAAATAGCAAGACTAAAATTTAATGGGACAACAACATTAGCAACAACAGCCAAACAAACAAACAACAAATGATCAAATAATCAATCAAATAAACATTCAAATGATCCAACAAATAAATAAACATAAAGCCACAATAACGACAACTCCTACCACAACTATTGTTGATGCTGCTACTCCTGCTACAACTACAACTACTTCTATCACCACGAGTGCTAATACCATTAACTTACATCTTTTAGTGCTCCCTAAGGAAACCTGCACTACAGCATTTCAGGTACTCTTGTAGTGGTGCTTTCTGCAGCAATATGTTTTTATATGGTGAGGATGCAAACTCTACGCACACCACCATTACAATTACACAACTACTGGTACTGTTACTGCTACAACTGCTACTGCTTTTACAGACACTCTAAGCTTCCCTTTGAATTCCTCTCTGCCCCAGATTACACCTCTCTATTTGCTACTTCGTCTGCATTTCAAGACTATCTATCCATCTACTTCTTCAGTGTCCTCCGAATCCTGCACAATAATTTTACTCAACATAGCTTTTCATATATCACTTTCCTTACACTGAATTTGCTCAACATTATTTGTGATATATCATTTTCTGTACACTGAATTTGCTCAACATTATTTGTGATATATCACTTTCTGTATGCTGAATTCGCTCAGCATTATGTGATGTATCACTTTCTGTACACTGAATTCACTCAACATTATTTGTGATTTATCATTTTCTGTAGACTGAATTCGCTCAACATTATTTCTGATATATCACTTTTTGTACACTGAATTTGCTCAACATTATTTGTGATATATCATTTTCTGTACAAAGAGTTAACTCATAACATAATGTTCCATATCTCACTTTCTGTAAAGTGAGTTAACATAATATTCCACATCCCACTGTCTGTGTGGCAAAACCAACCCCAACTCTCTGAGTATTTTAGTATTATTTTCATAGTGAAGAGAAATCACTGTAGGACATCTGCACAACATATGCTACTCAGCTATTGGAAGAAATGAACTGTGTCACAGACGATTGGATGATCTGAAAATAACTATGTGTATGTCTGAGACATACAAGGTTGGAACTATGTGTTCATCTGAGAAAACAAGGTCGGAACTACGTGTATGTCTGAGACAACAAGGTTGGAACTACGTGTATGTCTGAGACAACAAGGTCAGAACTACATGTATGTCTGAGAAAACAAAGTTAGAACTATGTGTATGTCTGAGAAAACAAGGTTGGAACTATGAGTGTCTGAGAATCAGAGAATAGAACTACACATATGTCTGAGAAAACAAGGTCAGAACTATGTGTATGTCTGAGAAAACAAGGTTGGAACTACGTGTATGTCTGAAACAACAAGGTTAGAACTATGTGTATGTCTGAAACAACAGGGTCTGAGAAAACAAGGAAGCTGAATGTGATAGAATCTGAGATAGGTTAAGTGAATGTGACACAATCTGGTTATATAATTTGAATGTGATAGGAGGTGGGCATACTAGATGAATGTCATAGAATTTAGGTACGCTAGTTGAATGTGACAGGACCTAGGTACACTAGTTGAATGTGATAGGAGCTGGGTATACTAGTTGAATGTGATAGAATCTAGGCACACTAGTGTTAAATGTGATAGGAGCTGGGTATACTAGTTGAATGTGATAGGAGCTGGGTATACTAGTTGAATGTGATAGAATCTAGGCACACTAGTTAAATGGGATAGGAGCTGGGTATACTAGTTGAATGTGATAGAATCTGGGTATACTAATTGAATGTGATAGGAGCTGGGTATACTAGTTGAATGTAATAGAATCTAGGTACACTAGTTGAATGTGATAGGAGGTAGGTATACTAGTTAAATGTGACAGGAGCTGGGTATACTAGTTGAATGTGATAGAACCTGGGTATAGCCTACTAGTTGAATGTTATAGGAGCTGGGTATACTAGTTGAATGTGATAGAATCTAGGTACACTAGTTGAATGTGATAGGAGCTGGGTACACTATTACAATGTGATAGAATCTGGGTACGCTAGTTGAATGTGATAGGAGGTGGGTATAATAGTTGAATGTGGCAGGAGCTGGTATACTAGGTGAATGTGACAGGAGCTGGGTATACTAGCTGAATGTGATAGGACCTGGGTATACTAGTTGAATGTGATAGGAGCTGGGTATACTAGTTGAATGTGATAGGACCTGGGTATACTAGTTGAATGTGACAGGAGCTGGGTATGCTAGCTGAATGTGATAGAATCTGAGGTATGCATGTGACATAATCTGGCTGTGTCAGCTCAACGGGACAGAATGTTTCCATGTGATTCTTCCTTCATTTCATAACTAAAGTGGTTGTTAAGGCATGACTACCTGCAAATGCTTCAAATGTTTGTTCCAAGCCTATCTGTCCAATGCCACCATTTGTGTTCCTGTGAAGAATTTTTTTTATTAATATCTAAACATTGCCTGTCCACAGTGTCAGTGGTCTATTCATGTTTCTTCTACTAGAGACCATCAATTTAAGTGCAGTTCTGGACTGGAACAGTTGATAGTTAGGTCACCATTGTTAGCTCATGAAAAACTGATGATTTGACTCACTTTTTTTTTTATGAATCGACCAAATTTTTTTTATGGGTTATCTTAGTTAGGACTACTACTCCCAGAGGTATGTCGTACAAGTCGACTACCAGCTACCATGACAAAGATGGGAAACCAAGAGCTAGGGATCCAGACCTCCAGGACGACACAGAGTTCGCTGGGAGGACAATATTACACAATCTTTGAAGTACTGAGGACTAGACTGAAACCAGGAAGTCAGCCTGTAGGATAATATGGCACTCTCTCTGGCAAAGAGAGGTAGAAGTGAAATGACTACGTAAGTAGGATTACCTTTACCCTGATGGATTAACTCATTCTGCCCAAACGGGCGTATGGCGTGCCAGATAGGTCTTTCGTTATACCCATGGCGTATGGTGCGCCAAAGTGATATATGCCACATTTGAGCGAAAAATTATAGAATATCTGGCGATAAGCCAGTTTCAAATTATTTCATTACATCATGTGTGTGAACATTTGTGAGCGAAAAAAAAAATTATGAAGTTACAATTGTGTGCTTTATATCCGTTGCTAGAGTTGCTTTGGATCTAGTCGCAGACCACGTGGTACGCCCGCTTTATCAGATTCCGAAATTGAACAAAGAATTAGAAAATAAGTGGTCATAGAGTGTTCATATCATGTAAACACTACCTGTGGACATCGAATTTTGAACTGGTAGCGAAATATTTATATTGGTGCTTAGTTTTTGCATACTTTTATCAATAAATGATGTCATAGGGTTATTTGTTTACATGTAGTGTAGTCACATACATAACACTCATAAACTATTAACGAATCAACCTCAATATACAATTTCGAAATGAATTTTAGCGATATCGGTAGCGATAATAACCTATTTTTGATTCCGAGAAGGACGTTGAACAAAAGGGATATTTTTAACAAAAGTGATATTTTTAAGTAATAAATTAATTAATTTGCATGGGACACGAATGTGAAAGTGAGATTCCAGTTCAGCAATATGTGACTTCACAAAAAATTTATATAAATTACAATTTTCATTTGTTTTTTATCAAACTTCTTGAATTAGTTGTCAACTGGATATACGTTTCAATTCATGGTGTTTTACTACCAAGGGATAAAGTACAGCTGAAATATTTACGTGTATGTGCATAATTTTATTCATTTTTTTTATTTTTTATTGTTTCTACACTTCACAGGATATAACAAACAATTATAACACCACATAAGAACTCAACAGTATTTCACAACATTCTGCAGCCGATTTCCTAAAGTTTGATGCATAATACATATATCTACTAAATTAATATATGTGTCTACTGCCTGTTTTTAAAACATCACCTGGATAAAAAAAATGTCTGCATATTGGGTCCTGGGTAAAACCGAAAAAAATGCCTGGGTTAGAATGAGTTAAATATCAAGCAACATTTGATTTAATTTCTGCCCTCAGTATTTCAGAATAAATAATAATGTTATACACCTGAAATTTTTCCTCCCCTGTCAAAGTGGATTCAAACTCAGGTGAGTCAATGAACTGTTTCTCTGTGATTGAATGCAGGAGGCTTCGGTTACTGTAAACATGCATTCTGTTGGGAGGAAAAAAAACTTCAGATGTAAATTTACAACCAACAAATCTCATCCATTCTCATCCATTTGCTGTAATCCATTCTCATGGTTCTGTTATATTAGTGTAATCATCTTGTTTGCTTATTTCACTTTTATAATCACCTGATTCGTTTTGTTCCATTCTTAGAATCATCTTGTCTGCTCTGATCCATTCTCATAATCAATTTATCTGCTTTAATCCATTCTCATAATCATCCTGTTTGCTTTGATCCATTCTCATAATTATTTTGTTTGCTTTGATCAATTCTTCTTCTTCTTCTTCTTCTTCTTCGTTCGCCCTGAAAAGGACGGTGGTTGCGTTGTGTCTGTTTACAACGTAGCTGCGATATCTGCACCTTTCGGTCGACACATCCGACTTCTGCACGGCATTTTTTAGGACCGGGTTTGCCTTCCCATTTCGATCCACACTCGCTCAGCCAGCCTGCACAGCTGCAGACTGTTTCCAGGACCACCACGTGGAGGTGGAGTGCGGTCTTGACCAGCTCTGGTTCGCTGGTCCTGACGCAGGCAGTCAAGCTATGAGTCGCTGACTGCGGTCTCTATTGCTGCGTCTTGAGGTCCCCTGATCAATTCTCATAGTCATCCTGTTGGCTCTGATCCATTCTCAAGGTCATCCTGTTTGCTTTGATCCTTTCTCATAATCATTCTGTTTGCTTTGATCCATTCTCATAATCATCCTGTTGGCTTTGATCCATTTTTATAATCATCCTCTTAGTTATGATCCATTTTCATAATCATCCTGTTTGCTTTGATGCATTATGATAATCATCCTGTTTGCTTTGATCCATTCTCATGATCATCCTGTTTGCTTTGATCCATTCTCATAATCATCTTGTTTGCTTTGATCCTTTCTCATAATCATCCTGTTTGCTTTGATCCATTCTCATAATCATCCTGCTGGCTTTGATCCATTCTCATTATCAATTTTGCTTTGATCCATTTTGCATAATCATTTGGACTGTTTTGTTTCATTCTCAACTCTGATATAGTCTCATATATCATCTTGTTTGCTTTGATCCTTTCTCATTATATTCTGTTTGCTTGCAAAGAAATCATTATTTAAAAAAAAGGATGACTGGCTGAGGGTGAAACAGCAACAATCAAAAGAAAGTTTAAAAGGTAAGTTACAGCAGGGATCCATTCTGAACATCATTCTTTGTCACTTTATGTCACCAGCACAGTTGGTCCATTTGCAAGTAGCCGACAGGAAGCCACATAATGTGCTCTTGTAGACGTATTTTTAGAGGAAATTTGTTTTTTGGTTGCACAAGCTCATGTTTCACCTCTCAAAAAAAATACTCATAACAAAACAGTGGCCCAATTCTGTCTTTGTCTCCTGGCAGATCTCCTAGAAGCCCATCAGAATATAACTGAAATAATAAATGTTACATCTGGCTTGTCTGAACCTCATATCCTTCTAACGTTCATTTACATTTCACCATTTACCTATTTCTACCAACTTGTCGAATGACAAAGGGGTTAGAGCGCTGGTCTCTCAAGGCAAAGGTGCCAGGTTCGATTCATGGTATCAACACTCTCCAGTCTACCTAGCTGTAAATGGGTACCTGACTCTGCTCTTGAGGCAGGGAAGGAAAAGGCAGGGAGGTAGGAAATTGGTCACTCTACCTCTCGATGTTGGACCTAGTATAGTGAAGTCTCTAACACTTCACTCCCCTACAGCATTATCTGCTATGAGACTACTTTTACCGTACCAACTTTTCACATAGGTACAATTCATTAACTCTTGCAGGCCGGAATTTTTTCATCAGTTTTGCCAGAATTATTTTTGTACCTTAAAGCAGTACCTTTATAAATTCTAAAGTTACTGAGTTATTACACAACAAAGACACACATATTATACATCACAGTAAAGATAAATGAATGTAGAATTAGAATATGAAAGATTTTTAGTGATATTCTACATATAGTATTCAGTTATGAGTCATAATATAGACCACTTTCAAGAAAAGACTCATTTTAGTGAATGAAAAATGTACTCACCAACCCATGCATAAACACTGAAATATTATCCAGAGAGCTCCAGCATCTTTTAAAATATCACTAATCCATATATGAATATTATTTACAAGTGTCAGCTTCCTGTGATATTTTGTTAATGTTTTACAGACCATCCAGTGAACCATATAAACATTATAGACATTTGGAAAGAAAAAGGACATTAGAGGCCGCGTGAAGCTTTTAAATTAAATCATACATTGTATTGTTATTATACAACAAAGACACACATATTATACATCACAGTAAAGATAAATGAATGTAGAGTTAGAATATGAAGGACGTTTAGTGAAATTCCACATATAGTAATCAGTGATGAGTAATAATATAGACCACTTTCAAGAAAAAAATAATTTTAGTCTATTAAAAATGTATTTACCAACCCATGCAATAGACTGAAATATTATCCAGAGTGCTCTAATGTCTTTTAAAATATCACTAATCCATATATGAATATTATTTACAAGTGTCAGCTTCCTGTGATATTTAGTTAATGTTTTACAGACCATCCAGCGAACCATATAAACATTATAGACATTTGGAAAGAAAAAGGACATTAGAGGCAGCGTGAAGCTTTTAAATTAAATCATACATTGTATTGTTATTATACAACAAAGACACACATATTATATATCACAGTAAAGATAAATGAATGTAGAATTAGTATATGAAGGACTTTTAGTGATATTCTACATATAGTAATCAATGATGAGTCATAATATAGACCACTTTCAAGAAAAGACTCATTTTAGTGAATGAAAAATGTACTCACCAACCCATGCATAAACATTGAAATATTATCCAGAGAGCTCCAGCATCTTTTAAAATATCACTAATCCATATATGAATATTATTTACAAGTGTCAGCTTCCTGTGATATTTTGTTAATGTTTTACAGACCATCCAGCGAACCATATAAACATTATAGACATTTAGAAAGAAAAAGGTCATTAGAGGCCGCGTGAAGCTTTTAAATTAAATCATACATTGCATTGTTATTATACAACAAAGACACACATATTATACATCACAGTAAAGATAAATGAATGTAGAGTTAGTATATGAAGGACGTTTAGTGATATTCTACATATAGTAATCAGTTATGAGTAATAATATAGACCACTTTCAAGAAAAAAATAATTTTAGTCTATCAAAAATGTATTTACCAACCCATGCAATAGACTGAAATATTATCCAGAGTGCTCTAGGGTCTTTTAAAATATCACTAATCCATACATGAATATTACTTACAAGTGTCAGCTTTCTGTGATATTTTGTTAATGTTTTACAGACCATCCAGCGAACAATAAAAACATTATAGACATTTGGAAAGAAATAGGACATTAGAGGCCGCGTGAAGCTTTTAAATTAAATCATATATTGTATTGTTTTTATACAACAAAGACACACATATTATACATCACAGTAAAGATAAATTAGTGTAGAATTAGAATATGAAGGATGTTAGTGATATTCTACATATTTTATAGACTACTTTTTAATAAAAACTCATTTTAGTGAATGAAAAATGTACTCACCAACCCATGCATAAAAACTGAAACATTATCCAGAGTGCTCCAGCATATTTTAGAATAACACTAATCCATATATGAATATTATTTACAAGTGTCAGCTTCCTGTGATATTTTGTTAATGTTTTACAGACCATCCAGCAGACCGTACCATCATCATTAAAATAAAAAAGAAGATATTCAAGGCCGCGTGAACTTTTAAATTAAATCATATATTGTGTTGATATTACACAACAAAAGATATACAAATTATGTTTCACAGTAAAGATAAATATATTTAGAATTATCATATTGGGGCTTTTAAGTGCTATTCTTCATATTATATTCAATTATCAGTAATAATGTAAACAATTTTTTTTTTTAAATTCATTTTAGTGAATGAAAAATGTACCCACTAACAGATGCATAAAGACTGAAATATTATCCAAAGTGCTCCATAGTTTTTTTTAAATAACACTAATCCATATATGAATATTAATTACAAGTTTCAGCTTTCTGTGATATTTTGTTAATGTTTTACAGACCATCCAGCAGACCGTACCATCATCATTAAAATAAAAAAGAAGATATTCAAGGCCGCGTGAACTTTTAAATTAAATCATATATTGTGTTGATATTACACAACAAAAGACACACAAATTATGTTTCACAGTAAAGATAAATATATTTAGAATTATAATATTGGGGCTTTTAAGTGCTATTCTTCATATTATATTCAATTATCAGTAATAATGTAAACAATTTTTTTTTAAAATTCATTTTAGTGAATGAAAAATGTACCCACCAACAGATGCATAAAGACTGAAATATTATCCAAAGTGCTCCATGGTTTTTTTTTAAATAACACTAATCCATATATGAATATTAATTACAAGTTTCAGCTTTCTGTGATGTTTTGTTAATGTTTAAGAGACTCTCCAGCGGACCGTACTATCATTATTAAAATTTGGAAACAAAAAGGTCATATTCAAAGTAAATCATATATTGTATTGTACTTACATTATTATGCATAAACAATATGTACACAATTTTATCTGAAAGGATATTTACATTTTAGTCAATGGTGGCTTGCGTATGCCATATCTTGAAGCAGTGTTTTGGGTGGAGGTGAGGATAATCATCGCAACCCTCGCAAATAAAATTTGTTCTTTTTGGAGAATCTGGTTTGCTGCAGACTCTACATCTTCTGTCTTTTTCTGTGTAAGCTATCATATGCTTAGCTCCTTCAAGCCTCTGAATTGGGTTGGCTGTCCTTGGTCTTCCCGGGGTTGCCTTGATACTCCTCTGTGGCTCGGGCATTAGATCTGCGGCCCACTGAAGCAAAGCATCAATTAGAGATATTTTGAACTGTTTTAATGTCATTTTTCTACTGCCTGTGAGCCTATAGAGGATGAAAGCATTGGTACAAGTAATTTCCATTATCCAGTAGAATATTTTTTTCCACCACTTGTTGCTGCGTCGTTTGTGAATGCCATAATACCCAAGCATTTGATCAGCACGGTCACATCCATTCATGCTCTGATTATAGTCATGGACTGTTATTGGCTTTGGTTTTGTCGTGGTAGTCATTCCTGTATTTGTTTTGGTGGAAACAATGATTACTGGCTTTTTTGCTTTCTTATCCCTCCATCCAATACAAAGCAAAGATGAATCTTTAGTTTGCCAGCATTTCCGTTCCATGTGTGGTATGGAAAGTGCTTTTATTTCTAATGGAAAGCCAATTCGGTTTGACTGGAGGGTGCCAGTATAGTATTGCTTTTGCTGAAGCAAATACTCAATGAGTGCCCTGGTGGTGTAGAACCTGTCTGCAAATATATGATAACCAGTTCCAATTTGCTGTAATAGAGTTCCAAAGACTTTTATTGCCATCCCACTATTGGTGTCTGTGCTTGGATCATATGAGGTATTCGCTCCATAATACGTAAGCAGGGATAAAACATACCCAGTGGTACTGTCAACAAGACCAAAACTCTTTATATGGTACTTACTAGGCTTAGTTGCATTAAATTGCTTGTATTTCCATCTCCCTTTAAATCCTACAATCATTTCATCAACCGAAACATTTTCAAAGGGCGTAAAGGCATTATTGAAATTTTCAATCAAAGAGTTGATGAATGGCTCCACTTTACTTTTTCCCTCAGCATCAGGCTGTCCCACATGCAACATTGTTTGATAGATAGACAAAAATCTATCTCTTTCAAAGTTTTTGTGATAAAATGGAGCATAAAGGCAATCAGTTTCTGATGAATAATAGTCTCTAATAGAAGGTCTGGGATCAATGCCCATTGCATTTATTGTAGCCATAAATTTTAACAACTCATAGTTTGATAGTGCTGTCCAGCTGCAAAATCTAGATCTTTTTAGGGATGGATTATTTTTAAGAACTTTAAGTTTTGCATACTCATTTACAGAATGTACTATTGAATTTGCAATGTCATCAGTAAACAATGTCTTATAGCAGTCAAAAGGAGTTGATGCCTCACTAAGACCTAAGTCATCGTGTACTCCTGGTTTGCGACCATATTTGGGAAGAAATCTGAATGCGTTTTGGGTCTCTGTAATACTGATGTTTGGTACTGAAATCCATTCATTACTAATTGCCCCTTGTTGCTCCTTGGTACTAATGCTTTTCCCCCTTTTTGTCGATGATTTGGTCAAAACTTTTTGTCGTTTTGTAGCACTAGGGCCTGGCTGTGACCACGCCCCCTCCTCATTAGAACTAGCTTCTTCGTTAAGTTCAAATTCGAAATCATCATTTTCAATTTCAAAATCATCATTCTCGTCAAAGATACACAGTTCCCTAGCTTTTTCTACAGATAAAAAAGACCTACGTTTTGATAAACATGATGTGGTTGGTTCGCTAGACATTGTCTGTATAAACAACAATAACAGCCGATCGAAAGCTGACAGATTTACCGTTTTTTCAGTGAAATTAGCTAGAACAAGCGTGTTTCCGAATCACAACTCAAAGATAGCGCTCTTCTGAATAAAAAAATAGTAACTTCCGTTATGTTAAAATACCAAATTACTAAAATATGGAACACATTTCACGGAACACAAAAACGACGTTGGGACCGTCGTTTTGGCTTCTAGGGGATTTGCGGATGTACGTTGGTAGCGTCGTTTCAGCCTCTAAGAGTTAAATGAGTACTGTTGTCATGCTAATATCTCTTTATTTAAAAATATTGAAATACATTTAATTTTATTTCCCGTACCATATCTGGTGGCACCTTGTGTAGTTCCCCGGGGCCTGTGTTTGAGACAAGGAAATAATAAGACTACTGCTCCCACTGGAAGGTCGTACGAGGTCGTGCACGGGGCTGGCAACCTCATCATGTTAAACTAATTACCACAGCTGCAAGAGCTAGTGAATGCTGGATGCAGGATACCTGCAGATGGACCAGTTGACCAGAAGCTGCACAAAGGGAAATGATGATGATGATGATATAAGTAAGGTGGCATTAGAAGACTCACAAGTTAACTCCTGGCTATTTTGGGCTTTGAAAAACAACATATAAAATAATTACATGTTTCTTAATGACCGATTCATTTTTGGCCCATGCATAAGAAATAGCTTCATTCTGTGCATGCAGTAACCGGTTCAACCTGATGAGGGTTATGATCTGAGTTTGTAATGTTCTTTATTCTATAGTTTATTACACTTGTTGTTTTTATTTTATTTTTCAAGAATTTTAATCCTTTACTAAGATTTGTTTTTTGTGGTTATGTTCTTGATGGCTCCTATGGTGCTACTGGCTTTACTTCAAAAGATGAGTAGAAGAAGAAGTTAAAGAAAGCATGAAGAGAAAATTAAGGAAGAAGAAGGAAATATATTTTAAAATAAGAATTACACACTAGATTTATTGTTACTTTTAAGGAAATAAAAGGATAAAGAGAAAATAAATGTAACAATCAACTGGGTTACTAATCATTGTTATTATAATTTTACATTAATGTTACAGTAATATTATTTTTGCGTCACAACAATTTTATTACATTTTATTAAAATTATGCTACATTTGTTTCATTTGGGACCGAAGACGCAGCAAAAGAGATGAATGCACTCAGTGACTCATAGCTTGACTGCTTGCGTCAGGGTCAGCAAACCTGAGCTGACCAAGACCCTACTCCACCTCCAAGTGGTGGTCCTGGAAACAGGCGGCATCACTGCAGTCTGGCCGAAAGAGTAGGGATCGAAGAGGGAAGGCAAACCCGGTCCCAAAAAATGCCAGGCGGAAGTCGGATGTGTCGGGCCGTAAGGCGCAAATATCGCAGCTTCGCTGTAAACGGCAACACAACGCAACCAATGTCCTTTTCAGGACGAACGAGGAAGAAGTTTCATTTAATTTAAAATTACATTACAGTTATGGTACATTACGTTATAACCATGTTACTTTTATATTAGTTATGCTACATTATGTTTACATGTTACATTCATATTACGTCTATACTAAACTATGTTATAATTATGCCAGACGTATGCTAAAGTTAGATAACAGACGTAGATGGTTCCCTTACAGGAAGCTTGCCAAAAGGTATCTTTGCGCTCTTGCAGTGATGGTTGTGTCTGTACCAATTTACATTCAATGATGAGGTTGCCGACCCCATGCACAATTTGACATTAGTCACCTTTTACAACATGCCTGAAGGATCAGTAATCCTATTCTGTCTGTGTCTCCTCAGAGACCTCCGAGGACTACAAGGGACAGGTTACAGGATGCTGAGTATATACCGGGTCTGCATCCTTTTACCCAAAATCCTTGGGGACAACTTCGTTTAGGAAACCGGATTTTTTAGCTTTTTAGATGTTGCACAAACCACTTTAGAAAATTATCTAAAGTTGCCCAAAATGTGATAGAAAAGTTGCCCAAAGTAGCTTTAGATTTTCATAATATTTTGGTTGTCGGGTGTTTAGATAACAGGACACATGCACGTGTTTTACTGCTAGCTTTTATGCATGGACCCATATAACTTACACGCCAGTGATAAGAAGACCAAGTTTGTCAGTCCTGGTCACAGACTGTGCAGCGTAGGTCTCTCCTTCATGCAATGTCATCAGAGTACAGAACTCTGGAGAGACTAGTCTCTTGTACAGATGCCTGTAAAGCAAAAACATACAGATAAAAATACTCACAATAACTGCTCTCCACGTTTGTTATTTTATTTAAAACAATCATCAGGAGAAACTGTAATTACTTGGAGATATTAAGTGTACCATCATACTTACTTACTTACTTAGTCGTACCCCTTCTACCGTGAGGTGTAGAGGCTGTCTTCCTCCTGGCCTGGTTCCATTCTAGTCCTCGATCCTTCAAAGATTGTCTAATGTTGTCCTCCCAGCGGACTCTGGGTCGTCCTCGGGGTCTGGATCCTTGGCTCTTTGTTTCCCATGCTTGTCGTGGTATCTGATCTTCTCCCATTCTGCAGACATGGCCAAACCATCTTAATTGGGACTGTTCTACTTGGGTCTGCAGGGGGTAGGATTTAAGGCCTTGACGTATCGTCTGGTTGCGTACCATGTCTCTTCTTGTTACTTCAACCACCTTCCTCAGATACCTCATTGTAAAAAAGTGGAAACGGACTTGTACAATGTCACTGTGTTGTTTGATACCAGGCATGCTCCAGTCTACCAACGGGCTGATCACCCGTTTGCTAGTCAATTCGATTACGGAAACAACAGCAGATGGATTGATTTGCCATTGCCCTAAAGACGCCAATAGGCGTGATGGGAAACGGTGGCGAAGAAAACCTATCTGCTGTTGCCCTAAGACGCCACTAGGCGTAATGGCCACTGACTGCTTTGACGGTCGGTGACTAAGGACGGAAGAAGAGAAGAAGAAGAATGCTCCAGTCTACCCAGCGGTACTGTAAATGGGTAACTCACTCTAGTCCTGAGTTAGGGAAGGCAAAGGCAGCTGTAAGAAGTAGTTTCCCTCTGAGGCTCCAGGAGGAGCAGGCCCTTAACTTGGTCAATTCAACCGACGCAGGATGGTGTAAATATGGAGTGAGAGTGTAGAGTGTTATTAACGCGAATGATGGAATGTTCGTATCTTGACCAATCTAAAGCACTCATTCACTCATGTCTATAAGGCATCAATGCAGACTACTGGAATCTTGTCATACAGTTTATTCAGACGCACATACTGGGACAGAACGAATAGATCATAAGTACATGTTGACACATCAATCTTCAGGCATGAATAGTAGATCCCATGTCATGGAACATTCAAATATAATGGGTGGTACAAAACAGCATCCAATGTCCTAATACATTATGGCCGCATCCCCTATCTGACTGAACGCGTCAGTAAAGGCGGATCGGTAAACAAATGAAGAGTTCGATGGACGAACCTTCTTTCCCTTGCTAAGTTCTTAGGTTGCTTATGTTCAATGTTTATATCCTACTGTGAAACCACGATAAGGGGTTTTCATATAAATGAGATCTCCATACCACTGTCCGAATAGTAAGATACACGACCCGTTCTCTGGACAGTGATCCATAATGATGACAGGAATACAAAAAATGGCCTTCTTCCCTGAGCTTTCGCTCACTCGCCCAGCAGAAGAATAATCATCAGCCAAAGTTGATTCAAAACTTGAATAAGTATAACTTTCTAGAGTTACCATACAGTCCCTTTGTCAGAAGGTTACTTCTTGAAGACAT
Organism: Oreohelix idahoensis; assembly: GCA_024509875.1. Taxonomy (NCBI): domain Eukaryota; kingdom Metazoa; phylum Mollusca; class Gastropoda; order Stylommatophora; family Oreohelicidae; genus Oreohelix; species Oreohelix idahoensis. The sequence continues at coordinate 111,315 of JAMPIV010009788.1, forward strand.
AAGCGCTGATGGAACCTGTCATCTACAACAATATCTAGTTAAACGACCAACGATGCACGAAAATACGTTGCTTCATCTAGGTCTAACCATAAGGAGATCATCAAAAGGGGTCTGGATTTACCTTGAGTCCGAATAGTACATAATACAGTACATGAGGAGAGTCTCTAACACTATAATCTTGTAGAGACACAATCCCCTACTGAAGAAATCACTTCATAAATCATTTTTCACTCTAGAAAGGACCAGCCCAGGAAAATGCGTGACCAGCCATTGTAGGCGGCAATATCGGAACTCATCACGACTCGCCAAGACAACCAATACCTCCGCTAGAGCGGCATAGAGAATATAGTCCTGCCTACCCATACAAAATATACAATATAGGACTGAATCTACTTGCACTAATAATATGTAATACATATGAATTCAGGCCATAAACATTCTAAGAACGATCAATCTATTTTCTGGCTATGACAAATGATGAATGCCAAAATATAAGTATACGATCAATTCAAGGGAGATTATCTTACGCTTGATCAATATCAAGGGAGATTATCCATATAATGCAAAAAATATAAATCAAACATGGATTATCTGTCATCTTTACAAAAGAAAGCATTTTCGTACCCGATTAAATACAACAATATATTTTCCATATTAAATAGACATATCGATATTTGTAATCTGTGCATACAAAAATATGTATGCAACAGATTACCACACCCCCCGGGGAAAAAAAAAAATGGTACATTTTTTTTTTTTTTGGAAATAAATCCAGGAGCAACATACAATAGGCTTGATACATAGAGGTGAGTGGGGTTGGGTACATACTTTGTAAACAGTAGTGAGAAAAACTGTAATACACAGTATGCAGACATGTGTGTAATGAAAATCTACAAGGATCCTGGACAGTATAAGGGTGGGAAACATTGGTGCACTCCGTGCGAGCGCTGTGCACTGGTGGTGGGAGGTCCTCCATCACGATTTACTGCAACCACGAGATAGCTCGGCACCGAAAAATGGGGGGAAGAAGGTGCAGAAGAGCAATCTGTGCGGAAACCGTTGAGCATCTCCGCGGCTCTTCAATTTGGTTAGAGTCTGTGAATAGCTTGTAATGAGCATAGTCTGGACCATCCTTCCTGCGCTCTCTATCTCAACAATCTGCGCGCAAGACTAGACAATTGAAATATCTATTTGTGGAAGTTTTAAGGAATGGATCCAAACTCGTCTTAGGTGTGTTTGGGACCGCAAGAGAGAAACACGATAGTGTCTTAGGACCGAGTGAATTTCTCTCTCCGGCATGAAGGTATTTTCGAGCGAATGATACGCAGAGCCACTGGATGCGAGATTTTGCCAGAGTACTGGCTTGCAATTAGTGTGGGGTTTGGTCCCGGGGGGGGCTACGCGAAGTCGCCAGTGGATGAAGTCGTCACTACTCGAGAGGTGTGAAATCATATGTGCTTATCTTTAGTAGGGTAGACACCAAGATAAGGGTTGAAGTGCGTGATCAAACATCGTCTTTATCACCTAATCCAAAGAGGATTGAACATTATCTGAGATCGACGCGCATTGAACTATAGTAGGAGAACCCTTTCTTTAACAAATATAAGAAACAGAGGTGTGACATAATTGAGGCGTGGACAGATTCGTAATTGAATCGTCCATAAATTAGTTATGAGACCTACGCTATGCTGACTTGGGTGGGGCGCCCTTTGCTTTTTCTAAGTCTTAGGCATGAGAACTGTGATATATTACTCTTACACTGTGTATTATGGATTCTAATGCATTGATTGTATATGTAAAACAGGCCGTCTAGACCAATGCACAGGTGACCTAGAGAAGAGATATATTCATTTGCTACAAACACCATCTTAAATGCTTTCTATTAGGTTTCGCTGTCAGGTTAATGCTCGCGTATGTAAGTATAGGACAAGAGTATCACAGGGTCTCTCTCTGCCAATTAACAGAGAGATCGTTCCAAGTAAATCACTGAAAAGTGACAGAGTCATCTCAGAAGTCAATGACATCTGAGCGGATGAGTGATAGGATTCGACGCATCATGCGAACGAAGTTGTTTATCGCTGGGGTGTCATAGTCATGCAAGGCGATCTAGGGGGCATATATCCTCATCCTTGGCCTGTAGTGTCTAGACGCGCGCTTGGCGAATTGACGTCTAAAGCAGAAAACGTCTCTTGCTTGTGAGTCTGATCGGATATGTGGAACTGAGCCAAATGAACTGCCGTAGCCAAAACGAGTTAAGTAAGAGAAAAGGAGAATTCGTGATAAGTCTATGTAAGGTAGCTCTTGGCGATCGTATATCTCGTAGGTCATAGGTATCTCAGTCTTCCAATTTCGTCACTCGTTGTTCAATTATGCGATCAACAACGCAAAGGACGATGTTGGTGTGTCTTTTATTTATTTCTGCACTGATCTTAACCATCGATATATATCTCGGGAGATAGAGTGCTATAGAAGTGCGGAGGTTCGAATACGAAGAGCCACTCTATCATTTCATCCACGCCTCTTTATTTCTACCTGTGCTTATTGTAAAATGTAGGCGAGGATGAAGGATAACGGTTGCCTATGTGACTCTGTCTATAGAGTGATGCTCTCTATGTGCAAGTATAGACATAACATTGGGAGGGTGGGTTGGGGTATAATGTCTCGCGTGGTTGGGGGGTGCAAGTGAGCTCTCATTAGTTCGGAGCCAGGAATGTCAGTACAAGGACATCCTGAAATTGTTGTAAACATGTAGCAGAAACTTTGTGTCTGTATCTCCTGTAGAAATAAGAGTGTCGGGAGAAATCGTCGCTATCGGCGCAGTCTCATCTTATCCAGTACTCATTAGTGGAATGAAGCGTGAATCAATGGGGTGTAAAAGGTAGAGAATTCACCATCTCGAGATCTCGCATGTCGTTTCCGTCCTGATGTGCTCGAGGTGATATTAACTGACAGTGGAGTATTGTACGAGTGAATGAGTCTGCCATAGTTTCGCGGGAACGGGTTGAATCACTCTCTCTAGAGATATGATGCCTGGAAGAACAGGGTATGGTAAATAACCGGGATGCGTTCGTGTAATTCCCGTGAAGCAATGATGATGTGGTGAATGCTTTTATTGCTTCCATCAATATATACGCACTAATATAGTCGACATCTGGAAAACTTGGTGAGATAATTACATCGTTGACGTGTACCTTAAGTCCAAGAAATATAGAGGAGTCTGTTTTCTCTACAAGGATTAGCACTGGAATCCAAACTTTGCACCTTGACATGAGTTATCGCAAAGCATCGAGGTCTTATATTGGCAAGAATATTCCTTGGCCCTTCTGTTTTCGCAAATTCAGAGCGAAGCAGTTCTGCCAGAATTATTGAGCATGGCTTCGGAATCAATCTTTTAGATCTAAGTGGAGCAATCGACATTATATCATAAGAGGATTTTGTGTGACTGTCATCACAACAATAAAATCAGCAGTTATGAGATCATCTCGAAGTAAGAGAACATAGGACATTCGTGCGGTTATAATCGTGCGGCCAAAAGGCGAACAATATTGCAAAGGGAGCAAAATACCTGTAATGTACAAATGTCGAATCTCTACTAGGTATGCAATAAGAGAGTCCCGGCGTAAAACCTGATCCCAAACCAGAGGATGATCTCTCAATGTTAACTTCACCGTATATGTAATTTCAGACAGTTAGCTATAAAGACGCACTAACCATGCCAATGTTGACATTAGTTGATGTGAAAATATTACAGACTCATGAGATCTTCTTCTATCTTCAGAGTTTGACATCACTTTGAGACATGGAAATCGCGAGTTGACGATTTCTAGGCGGTGTACCATGGTCTGTGCGCGCATATTATCACCTGGACAAGTCCGCAGACTAGAGGGAATTGAAATAAGCCCCCAAAAGAGCATCTGCGAATATACAGCAGAAGTTATGCCTTCAGAGCGGATAGCCCGTCTGGGCCAACTGTGTGCAACATACTCAACACACTGTCAAGAGATAAATTGAGTGTGCCTTGGCTGAGCAGACTTTGTGTCTTAAATGAGGACCAATGATGTTATCGCCATTTTTTTGTGTGGAAATGGTCGAAGTTGGAGAGGAATTTGTGGGGTAACTGCAGGCCTGAATAGGTGCAGCATGGCGGGACCTTTGGATTTACGACTTCGCAGGGACAAACCCCTACTAGGCATCGACAATAGATTCTGTATCTAATGACGATTGGTTATGCACAAACGGGCCGAAAAGTGAGAGACGCAAGAGAACCCCCGCTCTATAAGATTTGTAGTAACGGGAAAAACGCCCATCATGGCCCATCACCCGTGGAAAACATGAGCGAGGGTTCTTGTATGGGAGTGACGGGGAGGGAGGATATAGGAAGCTCTCGAGTAATTTTGGGCAGGCGAAGGGTGAGATTATCTTCGTGTGATGAGGTTTGACAATGGTGACTTAGCGACATGTCTCTGTACCAATATCTGTACAATTGTTACGCCCAATTTTACTCAACGGGTTCGTTAATCCAAGTAGTTTAACGTGCGAGTACGTGATCCCTGTATTCGGGGGGGATTCCCTTCTTTTTATGCTAGAGTAAAGACATTATTGCGCTTATATATGAGTAGGATCAATCTTCCTAGCTGTTTTTATAAAGGATAGATCTGCGCAAATCTCCAAGGATCTCCACCTTGGCGATTCTGGTCAACATTATACGCCATGAAGGCGAAGTTGCGGGATGATTGTAGAGCTTAGGAATGCTACTAGTGGACTGACAGCAGCATGTTGGCTACAATATGGGGCGGGATGATTGGGATCGACGTTTCCCACTGCTTGCAGAATTAGGGTTGTGGTGGGGGGGGGGGGGGGGGGACGGGAGCTGTCAATTCTGTTGCGGGGGGTGGGCGAGCGCGGGATTGGGGAATTGGGGGGGAGGCCGAGAGCGGATAAGAATGCAGGCGATCGAGGGGTGTCGGCAGATAGATCATGGGATGGCAGTGCACGAATCTCCTGTAAAGGAAGGGGAGCGTAGAAATGTTGATAGATCTAGTGAGCAAATGGGAGCGTACCTCTAATTCGCAATGTGCCAACCAATGTAATGTCATTTGATGGTATTGATGGCCAATGGCTCGCAGAGAGGAGTCTCTATAATGACTGTGCCTACACCCCTTAATGTTGTGCACCCGGATAATCAAAGATAATTGAGACCAGGAGTACAACATCTACTAAATCACGCTGTTAATTTAATTTAATAGATACAGGGGGTCCTCGTGTGCGCGGGCATCGGATGCTGCGAGACTGTCGCTGAAGTGGGGGGGGGGGAAGTGGGAGGGATAAACAGCTGAAAAGTAGAAACATGGTGGGTGAGGGGCTCGGAAATGATTGGGGGGGTTTTGTTGACATTGGGGTAGGACATATGTATGATCTGTCAAATATACGAGAAGCATAACATCCCACATTATTGAGAGGTCCTTTCTTATGCATTTTGGTGTGTTATTAGTTTGTCCTGTTAACCGGCGTCATGACAAACTCATTATGGTTAGTGAGCAGGAGTTAGCCTGGTAATGAGATTATGTTTACCATATGTCTTTTGTGTTGTTTGTCTACCTCGATTATTGATTTTGCCTCTGTAAATTTCTATTATATTCTCCCATCTGAGTTATAGACTCCCTTGTTTGGGGTTTGGAGTTCATAATGTACATCATTTATACATTTCATCATGCTACATTAATAGTGAGACTTCCCTGTAGTGATTGTATCCCGTTTGTGTCCTGAAGAAGGGAACACCCTGGTAATTTTTATATATTACTTCACTTCATACGGAAATATATTCAATCTATAATAGATTATGGCCACCCCTGATATCGAGGAGCTGGTCAACTCCGTATTCCAGAATTTAGACAATAAGGTGAACCTCTGATTTTAGGAGTTATGGTTCTCTACCTTGTATTTTGGATGATTCACGTGGCCAATTAACCCTTTTGTCAACAGTATATATTTGAGCTCCCTGAAACAGTGGGTTGTTGAGTTGGGTACATTGGGGATTGTTATTCTAGTTCTATGTGGTTACTGACATGGCAACCGGCAAAACCCTCTTTAATATCTTCAGTATGTTGGCTAAGTAGTGTATACGGTCGTTGGGTGCCCGTAGACGTGAAATGGGTTAGGCAATATTAGCTATTGGCATTTATGTTCTTACAGAGTCTAGTTTGGTTTGGCTTACGCATCACTGTAGAAATTCAAGGGAAAATGGTTTAATGAATAGAGAGAGTGATTGGACCTTTGTATCGCGTCGGGTGTGAGCAGAGCAAATCCATAAGAGCATCAAATGTTGGGGGGGAGGTTTTTCTCTATTTTGGTATAATTCGAAAGCCGATCTTTTGACAAATTTATCTGGGGAGAGACGTATTTCGCAATGAATTGGTACGTGAGGTACTTAGTGCAACCCCCTTCTCATGTGTAGTCGATTCTTTAAACTACTATTTCTATATACGCTACCCTCTGGTACAACTGAGATACTTGGTCAGTAATCATAGGCTGACCCTAAATAACATCATAATTATCTTTTAGAGTTCAGCCTCTTACAACCAAACGTATAACTATGGAGAAGAGTCGCCTGGTGTGAGATTTCTCGAGGTCTTAATTTGGTTAATCGCATATGATTGCGATTTAATCTACAAGTGATGAGCCGATCAAGCAGACGTTTAGTTGAGAAGACCTTCTAGATAGCCCAGTGAATGTTAGTTATTCGATCATTGAGTGCAGAATGTTGTGAATGTTTGGTGGTACCTTAACTTTGTAAATAAGAGGGTTTACTCATGTATCCGACCAGGTGCTTGATTTAAACATTAACTCATATGGGGGGTTTTGTTTTATCTTTTTATAATTATCCTCTAACGTCTAATACATGTTTCAGTTTGCTTCGTATTATGCTTTTCATTTATCTGTCAGCTGTCCTGTCTAGATCATTTCTGATCTATTTCTCTGGTCTAATCTAGTTTCTGTTCAGTATTTCGCTGTCTGTCTATTCTTTTGTGTTTCATGGGGCCTCGAGAAGTCTTTCCTTGTCTTCTACCGCATCTGCAATTTGCTTTTGTTAGGGAGTGGGGGGGGCCAACAAGAAACAACGTCTTTTTATTTTCCAGCAGCCAGCTTCAGCTTCTCTGTCTAATCGTTTTTTGTTCAAGGCAGCAGCAGCAGGGCTTCTAGCTTTTTTGTTTCTTCTTTTTTTGAAGTCTTTCTATCTCCTCTGCAGTGCAGACGTTTTCTTTATCCTTCAGCAGCAGCTTCTAAGTCGTTTTTTTATCTTCTGAAATGTGATATTTTATCCTCTCTTCAGCCTTCAATACCATAGAGTACAATTGAGCATTGCTCCAATGGTCCTTCAAGATTCTTTGAAGCCAGGAAACTTACATTTAATATCATTCCTAATAACATCCTTGAAAAAACCTATATTTACTAGGCACAAACAGAGTTTAGCCTTGTTTATCGAAAAAAGAGAAAAGTCTCAAATATTAACAAAAATGCCAATGAAATAAATACAGAAAATAATAGATTTAAACCAATTCTATTCATATCAGCAGCAGTTACGATTCTATAAATATGGCACGTAAAATCTAACCATCACACACAACTCCACCCGAGCAAACCACTTATATAGTAGAAGTAGCAATTATCATTTAATGATGCACGTTTGAATGTAGTTCCAAGATACATATGATAGTTACTATCCACTGGAGTGGAAATTATGATATAAAGGACCTTATATTCTGTCCTCATACTGATAATCTAGGTAGTCATGGGAACAAGTGGTCATGTAACATATAGTTATCTTTGGGGTGAGAAAATGTAGTGAAACTGATGACCTTATGATAAAATAATGTCTCACACGGGACAATTATACAAAGTTGTACAGGACAATGACAAGACCATATGACGTAAACATTGTGCAGACCAAGTCAAATCAACGCCGTTAAAATATTGACCCGTGATTTTTCAAATTAAATGACTCACAAGTGAATCTGTGTGATGAATTACCTGCAATATAGATACCCCGACTGATCTACTTTTAAAGTTGTATATAATATAGTCCAATCAATACGTGTAAAGAATTTTAAGAGAAATATAGGATCTGATATGTAGGAATGTTACGGACCAAGGAATTGTTATTCCAAAACAGTTGTGATCAAAAGCGTAGAGAAAATAACAACAACGGAGAGGTAAACCTACTTAGTGAACTATTAGTAAATTACTATTGATGTCTCATACATGCCACACCTCAGACTGAAAACCGACAAAAATTCCAGCTAAAAACTAGCCTGTATCGCAAAGACGCAAACCTGTAAAAGATTTAAAAAATGAACAAAGAGTTAATGTCATGTCAAAAATAATTCAATCTAGATGGTTCAGCGCCCATCGTAGTGACATGCAGGCCCTTTAGCTAGTTAAGGCATGTGGTTTCACTCTGAAGCTTTAGAAACCGTGCCCAACCAAAACAACAACCCGCAGAGTTAGAAGAGCATTATGGCGACGTGACGTAAGAACTGCATGTGATAACATAAATCGTATAGTCTATTTCATGCAAACTTACCAATATAATACTAATATATAGGTGGAATTGTTAAGAACAGTATAGGAGACTGTTAGGATGCGTTGCCTACAGGTAAAAGTATAGGAGTATCTAAAGATAAATTGAATAGATAGTATGGGTTAGGTTTAGGAATCTACATCAAATTACTGGGCAATGAAAATCATCTGGCGAAAAGACTTACGAACTTAATAAACTATGGAGACAGTGAGGTTCACGCCACTGGTGCTTTAAAACTGTTTCCTAACCATACGGACAAGGTAGTGACAATCAACAACAATGCTCAGTTGCACATTACATATCTATACGCAAACACTGCCTAACTCATTACGTATGCACCGTAACAGATGAACAACCAGTGCAAAATCGCCATTGTATTTTTAGAAGCAAGAACTAAAAAAACTTAAGTAACGCTGAAGTTATGTTTCAACTGGCCAAATAGTCCTACTAAAACATTTCTAGATCGGGAACAAACGCTGTGTACCCATTAGCCAATGGCATAAAGCAGGAGAGTGATAGGTGTGTTTTTTTAGATTCGAACTGTATTAGGTATCACAGACTGAGAAAACGATGTGGGCCAGTATTATTCGTACTTGTAGCATTTAAGGTATGAGTTACACACTCTCGATAACTAGGTCGGTACGAAAGCCTGGACATTAGAGCAATTCGGCTCACCACTGTAAAAAAGTCCGAAATTCGGAACATGTACAATTGTTCACTGATATATTCTTATACAGATTTACAATTCAATGACGTCCAATACGTACACAATTCGTGTACATCCAAATAATATGAACGTGGCACTCTCCGACCTTTCTTTAGGGAATTCGCAAAGCGTCAAATGTCATGAAATCTAGGCCTAATCATCAATTCTAACGGGAAAAGAAAGCATAGGCAAAGATCATGGAGGCAGATTCAACCACTATACTGGTCATGGAATCCTCTAGAACAGACGGTTAGGGGTAATATGGGTGTACACGGTGTGGGAAGAATTGGGGTTACCAATAATATACTGGAGAATTGGTACTAAAAAATAGGCTTGATCCGAAATGATGAGAAATCAGTGCTGCGTATATCGTTCGTGGCCAAGCCAGCGAAAGTCAGCGCAAGGTTTAAAGTTCAGGTCTACGATATATTTGAGGCCAGCACGTGACAACACCTCAGGAGACTGATAAGTATTTATCAATGTCTGGACTAAAATAGGCATGCTTTATTTTCATAGGATGATTATTTTTTAGACTCACATACGTGGTTAGAATGAATACGATGCCGAAGTCTCCTGTTACGCATCAATCTTCCGGCATGACGGTAGTGGCATCACGACGATCGATTTTATACAGTATGTTTAATACTGGGTAGGCACAAAACACGATCCGATGTCCTAATACAGTTTTGTCGGGCCCGATCCCCTATCTGATATGCAACCCGGCAGTAACAGCGGATCGTAAAACAAATGTAAGTTCGATGGACGTACACCATAGGCGGTGTGGCATGCTAAGGATTCTAGGTTGCTATATATAAGTTCAATGTATCATGAGTTTCCTAGCTGTTAAACCACGATAGTGGATGTATATGTACACACCTACACACAACATACAACCAGAGGTCATCCACATTACGCACATTTTTTTGCCAGTCAAATAGCTACAGATACGTTAACTACAGTCAAACCACTTGACATGACTCAATTAATTGGAATCGACCTGAATAACTTTTGACAACATCACACTACACCTATCGTATGTTCAAAGACAGAAATGGTGTACAAGCTAGGACTCGCACAAACCACAGGCCATAATCACTGCAAGTCAAAGTCACCATGAAATCCTACCACTTGCCAGAAGTATAACAATGCTTAGAGTTACGCATACAATGGAATCTTTGATTCCGAAGCAGGTTTTTTATCTTGAAGTCCAATATCTTCATCTTCTTTCTGAGCCATTGATCTATCATCTGTTTTCAGCTGCTAGGTCTTTTGATGTGTCAGAATGATCCAGTACTGTATACCCTGTATAGAAGTTACGTGATTGCTTCATCTGGAAGTCTAACCGGGGGAGGGGGGACGACTAGCGTCAAAAGGAGGTATGCTATGATTTACCTTGAGATTCCGTATAAGGAGGGCCTAATACAAGTACAGGCTCTGCATGAAGTATGGCACCCTAACACTATATAACTTGTAGGGAGGGCGCTAGGATCTCTCTAGATGAAGAAATCACTGCACAATAAACCCTTTTATGAGTGCTAGAAATTTGTGTGTGTGCCAGGTCCAGAATAGCAACACTTCTTCAACCCCGGCAGAACCTTCCAAGTATCGGACTTGCAATATCAAATTATGAAACAATCCAGTTGTGAATATGAGGTATTTATCGTACTAACATACCGCTATGAGTGGCATAGATGAAAATTAGGGTCTCATAGACAGCACACCCAGGCAATCAATATACTAATATACATGACTGCTATCTATATTATCTGTCACTAATAAAATCTGTCAATACATCATGAATGGTCAAGCATAAAGGGGTTGTAACTGAACGATAACCCTTCTGTTTTACAGGTCTATGGATTCAATTTATTAAATCAGCCAAAATATAAGTCTGTCCTTAATACACGGACAATATCACAGGGGAGATTAATACCATATGATCGTACAAACGTCGTAACGCGTATTCTTCCACGTGAAGTGTGATGGAGGCTGATTTTCATCCCCTGATGTGAATTCTAAATGTTTACTTAGTTCAATAGCAAGTGCAGATCTGATGAGACCAATACCACCATATTGTTCTGATGCTGGGTGATACACTCGGCCAGTCTGTGGTAACATACACACATTTTCTGGCTCAAACTTCACAGTAAGTTTGTCTCCAGCTCCACCAAATGACAGGAGGTCTGGACCCGATCCTAAACCATCGATAATGTGTGTATACACAATTGGTGTGTCATGCAAACGAAACATTTTTTGGGGGGCTTTTCGACCAGTTGTGGGGGGGGGGCCCCCCCCCCCCCAAAAAAAACCCCTGTCTTTTTTTCTGTTGGGGATTGTTCACTTTAAGTTCTTATAGAAGATACACGAGGAAAGTCTTTTTCTGAAAGTGGAAAAAGACACATTTTGTTTATTATTTTTGTTGAAAACATGAATGTGAACGTATGCTAGCACATTCACAATTCTGGTTGTAAAGATGATATTCGTCGTGACATCAACAAATAGGTGAAAAAAAAAAAGCCAACAAACTAGATGATAATAAGAATATTGATGTCTTGTACGCGGGTCTAGTATTCTCGCAGGGTGCTCCCTCCGGCTTGAGGTGACAGGTTCGAATCATGGCTCAGTTCTAACACAGCTGTAGATGGGTACTCTGACTTTGAGTTAGGAAGGCAAACAGACGTGCAGGAAGGGAACTCGAGTCAAGATGGCCAGCTATCAGATGCGTAAGGACTTAACCCACAGTTGATATGAACTCGAGGTATCCTCCCCTATCAGCAGATACTCTGAATGGGACTCAGCCGTGTAAATACTTTTATGTCCTGGTACGGTACTTATCCTAATGAATCTACTTGGGACCAGTCTAATGTTGCCTTGATCTACTTCGAGCCAGTTCATGCAGGTTTATACTGTTGAGTAAGGTAGTTATGACAGGACCATCACTATGATTCATACACAAGTGGATAATGTTCTAGGGACTTTTTTCTCTTGGAGTTCTGCTGTTGATCTATCTGTGACATAATGAGCTTAAAAGACTTTTAGCAAGATAATAGTAAACACTGTGCCCTCCTCAGGAAATACAGAAGTGACAGGAAGGATGATCTACCTTGTCCAATCAGGGCCAAAGAGGACTCCTTAGCTTCCTTAGTCGTTCCTTTCAAACTCTTTTTATACCGTGAGGTATAGAGGATAGTAGAAGAGAGTGACCATGGCAATTCTCACTCGGTGTAATTACTCAAGGGCTTGGTTCTATTCAAGTCCTCGGTCCTTCAAAGTACTGTGGAATAATGTTGTTCCTCCAGTGCGGGACTTAGGTCCGTACTGGAGGTCTGGATCCCTTGGGCTCTTGAGTTGCGTAATCCGCCTCTGCTTGTGATCGTGGTCCTTAAGAGTAATAGGTCGCCTGATGCTCCCCTGTAACTTAACCATTTCTGTGGGTGTGTTATACCATCATGTGCCCTGCTGCTTTGCCCATCTTGATTTTCTCCAGTGCTGCCTTCAGTTTCTTTCCATTTTATGGTCATCTTCACCATGTCATTTGCGTTTCACTCTTTCTGTGTCTAGTGTTGAGTCATCATTTTCTGATGCGTTCACCCATGACAAGGAGCACCATGCTCAAGGAGTTCTGAGAAATATTCTTATCCATCTTTTCATTACATTACTTCCTCGGGGCAGTAAAGCAATTGCCTTGCCTTGCTTGTCCTTTCTAAATTTGAGAGGGCATTGTTTTATCCTTCCTCATGTTCTCTTTAGGGTCTTAATAGAACAATTTCTGGTTTTCTTGTGCGTGCATCTTTTTCTAGCTTTTCTCCAAATTCTTCCCAGGACTTCTGTTTTGCTGCTAGCACTTTGTTCTTTGCTTCTGTTCTGAGTGTCACATATTCTCTATATTTTTCCATTTGTCCTGTTTGTGTTTTTTAGCTCCTAAGTATTGTTTCCATGCCATTTTCTTCTCTCTTATTTTCTCTTTGACTTCCTCTGTCCACCAAGGTGTCCTCTTTCTCTTGTTCCCAAGTCGGACTTCACCGCATGCTTCTGCAGCAGCTGTCTTTATGATATCCTTGAATTTAATCCAGAGGGTTTCCAGTCATCAGGTCGTTCTTCTGTGTTGCTCACCGCTGCAGCAATAAGCCCCTGATATCTGGTCTTAATTTCTGGCTCTCTCAGCTTGTAGGTCCTAATGCTCATTTCTCCTGCTCGTTTACTTGGTTTCTTGCGTGATGTTGGCAGTTCCTAGGCTGAGCAACTCTTTCAGTTGTTCTTTTGATTGTTAGCAGGTAGTGATCACTTCCAATCTCTGGCCCCCTCCAGACTCTAGCATCTCGGACATATTTGAATGAGCTTCTCCGAACAATGGCATAGTCGATCACTGACTTCTCATTCTTTGTTGGTTCACATCTAGTGTATGCATGTATGCGCTTATGGGGGAACTTTGTGTTTGTAATGATCAGATTCTGCTCACTGCAGAATCTAAGGAGTCGCTTTCCATTGTCATTGAGAGTATCTTCTCCATATCTTCCGATAACTCCACCCCATCTAGCATGGTCATTTCCAACTCTGGCATTAAAATCTCCGAGCATGATAACTTCATCTAGGCAGTCATCCACTGTCCTTTGAAGCAGCTCGAAGAATTCCTCCTTGACCTCTGTTCTCTCATCCTCATTTGGCCCATACACTATGACCAGGTTGACTATGGTTTCTCCTTCTTTTAGTTTAACAACCATAATGCGCTCCGAGACAAAGTTCCATCCCTTGATACTATCTTTTTGATTTTGGGCCACAATGCAACCCACGCCCCCTTTAGCTCTTTCAGACATGGGTACACCACTGTAGAGCAGCGTGTTGCCATCGAGATCCATGACTCCTTGTCCTTTTTTCTTTGTTTCCATTATAGCCAGGATTTCTAGTTTTGCTTTCCTCATCTCTTCCACCAGCTCCTCTTCCTTCCCATTTATACTTCTTGTGTTCCAAGTTCCATAAGTCGTAGTCCGTAGTCCGTTCCAGTTCGTCGCCTTTAGAATCAGTCCAGTTTTATCTCTTGTGTTGCTAGTAATCGTGATTTAAAGCAAACAGGTGATTGGCCTGTTGTGCCTTTGCATGGTGGAGGGGCTGCCTCCTTACGGCCTCCATGCAGGCCGCCCTCCTCCTTTTTCATCCGGGCTTGGGACCGGCATTGGCGGATTTGTGTACCATCATACCTGAAGATATTACTTGTATCAACAATCCTGAAGATATTACATGTATCAACAAACCTGGAGATACTGACTATCAACATACCTGAAGATATCAACTGTATCAACATACCTGAAGATATTAACTGTGTCAACATACCTAGAGATATCAACTGTATCAACATACCTGGAGATTTTAGCTATATCAACATACCTGGAAATATCAGCTGTATCAACAACATACACTGAGATATTAACTGTATCAACATACCTGGAAATATTAATTGCATCAACATACCTTGAGATTTTAACTGTATCAACATTCCTGGAAATATTAACTGTATCAACATACCTTAAGATATTAACTGTATCAACATACCTTGAGATATTAACTGTATCAACATACCTGAAGATATTAACTATATCAACATACCTGGAAATATTAACTGTATCAACATACCTGGAGATATTAACTATATCAACATTCCTGAAGATATTAACTGTATCAACATACTTGGAGATATCGACTGTATCAACATACCAGAGATATTAACTGTACCAACATACCTGAAGATATTACCTGTATCAGCATACCTAGATATATTACCTGCATAAACATACCTGGAGATATTAACATACCTTGAAACACGAAGGGGCTGGAACAGGCTGACATAGACATCCTCTAGCTCATCACAGAACTTGACAGGTCGAATACTGTACATGAGAGAAAAGGTCTGGACTCCATTCAGTATCAGGAATGCAAAGCTCCAGGAGAAAAAGTCTGGGGCACACAAGATGACCCATGACCAGATGGACATCAGCAAAAACCCTGGCACATAAAATGAAAATACTGATCTCCGAGGTCCTCTAGCTTTCAGAAGCATAAGAAAAACTAATAGATGAAAAGAAAGCTTACTTATTTACTCGTTCCTCTTCTACCATGAGCTTCAGAGGTTTGGAAGAGAGAGTGCCATACTATCCTATTGGCTGTCTTCCTCCTGGCCTGGTTCCATTCTACTCCTCAGTCCTTCAGAGATTGTCTAATGTTGTCCTCCCAGCGCACTCTGGGTCTGGAGGTCTGAATCCCTGGCTCTTAGCCTCCTATACCTGCCGTGGCAGCCAATCTGTTCCCATTCAGCACGGCCAAACCGTCTTAGTTGGGACTGTTCTACTTGGGTCTGCAGTAGTTGGGTTCTTAGGCCTTGATGTATCGTCTAGTTGCGGACCATAGATATTCGCCAGAATCCTTTTGAATCACCTTACGGCTCATCTTGACAAAGGTCTTTTACCTGAAAGTCAGTGTGGGTTCCGGAAAGAACGTGGAACCACCGATATGGTGTTCACTGCAAGATAGCTACAAGAAAAATGCCAAGAACAGCACTGTGACCTGTACACAGCTTTCATCGACTTGACAAAAGCATTCGACACGGTCAGTAGAGAGGGTCTATGGAAGATCATGGCAAAATACGGCTGCCCAAAGAAATTTATCACAATAGTGCAGCAACTGCATGATGGAATGCAGGCTAGAGTTCAGGAAAACGGTGAGCTATCGGAGCCTTTCCCCATCTCAAATGGAGTTAAACAAGGGTGTGTACTTGCACCGACTCGGTTCAGTATCATGTTTTCTGCTATGCTGACTGATGCTTTTAGAGATGGGGACACAGGAATCGACATTAGATATTGTATTGATGGAAAATTGTTTAACCTTAGGAGGCTTCAAGCAAAAACCAAGGTCAAATCACACACCATCAGAGATCTTCTGTTTGCTGATGATTGTGCCCTCAATGCTGGCTCAGAGGCTGATCTGCAGCATAGTGTGGATAGATTCTCCGAAGCCTGTGCCAACTTTGGGCTTACCATCAACACGGAGAAAACAGAAATCATGTACCAACCAGCTCCTGGCACAGTTTATACTGAGCCAATCATCAAGGTTAATGGTGAGAAACTGAATGTTGTGAACAGATTCACATACCTTGGTAGCACACTATCCCAGAACATTGTCATTGATGATGAGGTGAACACCAGGATCTCCAAAGCCAGCAGCACATTTGGCAGACTATACACCAACGTTTGGCATCGAAGTGGCATTAGTCTACAGACAAAGCTGAAGGTGTACAGAGCTGCGGTGCTTCCAGTGCTGCTATAAGCGTGTAAAACATGGATTGTATACAGGCGCCACGTAAAGAAGCTAAACCACTTCCATACAGTCTGTCTCAGGAAGGTAATGAACATCAAATGGCAAGACAAGATCCCGGATACAGCTGTTCTTGACAGAGCTGGCATCCCTAGCATTGATACTATTCTGATGCAGTCACAGATTCGCTGGGCAGGTCATGTAGTCCGCATGCCAGACCATCGACTGCCAAAGATACTCTTTTATGGTGAGATGCAGAAGGGTAAACGCTCCCATGGTGGCCAAAAGAAGCGCTTCAAAGACACGTTAAAGACGTCATTGAAAAACCTTTGACATAAACCCAGACACATGGGAAGCTGCTGCGCAAGACCGAACTGCTTGGCGCACATCTCTTCGTAAAGGTGCTGCGGCATGCGAATCATCCAGAAGAGCAGCAGCGGAACAGCGGAGACAAGCTAGAAAGGACTGGGAAATAAAACCTTCACATGAAGCAAACATTCCCTGCCCACACTATCCAAGATCTTTCCAGGCCCGCATCGGGCTCATCAGTCACCTTCGTACCCATAGACTAACCTAACATATTCCTAAATAATTGGATGAACAGAGTGGTCTCCATCACCCGTGATGGACGAACAACAAGTTGCGGACCATGTCACTTCTTGTTACTTTAATCACCTTTCTCAGATACCTCATTTCTGAGGTTTGGATCTGACTTTTGTGGGTTATAGTCATTGCCAGTGACTCACATCCATACGTCAAGACTGGGACATAGATGGAGCGGTATACAGCCATCTTCATTTTCTTGCCAACTTCTCTTTTGCTGAGCAATCCTCGATGTATGGCCTGAAAAAATCTCCCAGCTGCTGCTCTTCAGGTAGCCAAATCTTCTTGCATGTCTCCCTTCCAGTCTATGATAGCTTCTTCTTCTTCCGTCCTTAGCCACCGACCGTCAAAGCAGTCAGTGGCCATTACGCCTAATGGCGTCTTAGGGCAACAGCAGATAGGTTTTCTTTGCCATTATTTCCCATCACGCCTAGTGGCGTCTTTAGGGCAATGGCAAATCAATCCATTTGCTGTTGTTTCCGTAATCGAAGTGACTGGCAAACGGGTGATCAGCCCGTTGGTACTATGATAGCTTAGAGGTATTTAAAGTGGTTGAAAAGAAAGCATTTATTTTATAGTTTCTTTAGATATGAGCACCAGAAGACAAATACATAAGAAAACAGTTGTCACCATCACTGGTTATAAAAAAACCAGACCACAAGGTCTTTTATATTTGGACAAGCACCCTAATATAAGCGACAGATTTTGAGTCTAGGTTGAATGAGGCACTCCTCGCCAAAATGAGGCAAAATTGTATTTAACATTTTTAAAAACATCATTGGTTGTTTAGGGATATTGATGACTGACAGTTGTTTTTTAAACTGGGGCTGCTGATCTTGCTGCTCTTTCGCACCCTATGCCAAATTTACCTTTTTTTTATGTTCATTTTATTACATTAATTTGAAGTTCATGGTCAATAAAGGAATGCGACATGGATGTGTATTGTTACGTATATTGTTTACAATTTGTGTGGAGAGGATAATGCAGAATAAATTCAGAGTCAGGTAAATGAATTACTGTTTGTATGTGTGTCTGATTGGCAGGCTGGTTAGAGCACTGGCCTCTAGAAACACAGTGGTGTTACGATCCAATCTACCCTGCTGTATATGGGTACCTGACTCTCCCTCTTGAATTATGGAAGGCAAAGCAGCGAGAAAGGGAACTGGTCGCCCCACCTTTCAAAGCTGGACCAAGTTTATGGAAGTCCCTAACACTTCACTCCCAGAAAAGAAAATAAATTGTTCTGCCACTTCAGAATGCAATCAAAATCAGATGCCGAACTAAACTTCAACAGAAAATCTGAGATGCCTTATGACCTACATGAAGGTCAATCAGCGTTCATCATCATTTTCTTTTTCGCTCCTTATGGAGGATGGAGCCCCAACCACAGCTGCTCCCCTTATAAGGAAAGGTCAAGGATCACGTTACACGCCCACTGAGGCATATTGGGAATATGGTGTTAGGCCTATATTTTCTTGACTATCGGCACACTAGGGGTGATGTGGTCAGCATCATGCCGGCCGCCTTAACCTTCCCAGTGTTGCTCTGGTACCCAATTCATGAGGCTGGGTCGACCCCGGAGCCATTTACGGTCTAAAAAATTCGACCTCAACTGGGGATCGAACCATGGACCACCGAGCTAGGAAGCCAGTGCACTAACCACTGCGCTACAGCGGCTTCACTTATAAGACATCTGCACCAAGCACTCGCATGCTTCTGTAGCTGTGGTTTCTGTAGCAATTTGTTTTATATGATGAGAATGCCGCCTCAAGCACAACCTCACATTGGTTGCCTTCTATGACATGCCTGTGGGCACAGCATGCCTATTCTTTTTTTTTGTCTCATCAGAGATAGACAGTGCTAAATAGATCATGAAGAAACACAAGATGATGCTGTTCAAAACAATGAACTTTTGCACTTGAACTAACACTGCCCATCTTTGCACTGATCCTCAGTTGCAAGGGAAAAATATCTGCTAAGTAAGTAGCATTCACGATATTTAAAAATAACTAAATCATACAACTATCAGTCAATACTCTTTAGTTCCCTAAGGAGCAAATGCCTTCAGCAAATACATGCCAAATCCTGTCCAGTGCCATCAGCTCAATGTCTTTCTATGTCACTTTCATCATTTTCATGTCTGTCTCCAGCTCTCTTCTCCTTGTGTCCTTTGGTCTCTCTCTACCTCTCTTACCCTAATGATTCAAGAAAATGGACTGTCTGGTAATGCGATCAACAGGTTTCCTCAACGTGTGTCCAATCTATCGCCAGTATCTTCTTCTCAGTTATTGTTCCACTGATACTTGTCTGCTTCTTGTAATCAGTTCCACACTATTGAGTTTGTTGTACCATTTCCACCTTTCTATTCTCTGCAAGCACCTATGTATGAAAGTCTATAACTTCTTGCTGTCGACAACAACGATTAGCTAGCTATATAATATATATTATTTACGCCACATCAAAATGTACAGCATTTATCCCAAAGACTGTAGTAAGGGTTACCTAAAAACATCAGTGCATGCAGCAGCAACGCCCCATACTTTGAATCCGGTACCATCAATCCCAAACAAAGCATCCCATTGGCTAGGTGGTACAGCAAATGATTTGTTGGCTTCCAGTTGGTGCAGCCTAATGGTGATTCCATCCTGCTTACGTTGCTCAAGTTAACGTAGTTGTTGTCTACAACAGGGAAGATGTAAGATCCACTTTGGTTGCTAAAATTCAACAAATAGGTGATGCCCTGAAATTTAGAAGACACAAAATAAAACTAAAATAACTGCTGGAAACTCACATGACCTTGAACTATATGATCAAAAGATATGGTTGATGAAAAGATGTTCAACAGTGATGGCAGTGGTTGTGATTTATATCAAGATTTCAACTTAACTTAGGCACTAACCATAAAGCTTCAGACTTTCATAAATGGATGCTTGCGTAGAATAGAGGAATTGAAATGGTAAGACAAGAACACTAATGTGCGACTGAAGACAAGAACCAGACAAGTGCCACTGGAACAAAAGATGAAAAGAAGACACAGGCAATGGATAGGACATACACTGAGGACACCTGTTGATATCATTACAAGGCAGTACTTGCGCTAAGATCCCCAAGGTAGAAGAGGAAGAGGAAGATTGAAAAACAGACAATAAAGAGAAGTGGAGACAGACATGAAAATGATGAGGAAGGCATGGAAAGATCTGTAGCTGATGGCATGGGACAGGAAGACATGGTATAAGTTTGCTGAAAGTCCCATGCTCCGTAGGGAGTTAGAGGGTGACGAAGAAGAACTTAGTCACTTGATCATTCACGATGGATTAAACAAACCTAGGTAATGTATGTCTTAGTAGGACACAGGATGAGGAAATGACCTACATTGCAGCTACATAGTCTCGTTAAGAACAACAAATGGAAACAGCTGAGAACAGAACAAGAAAAGTTAATCTAAATGCATAAAAATAATAAATGTAAAGAACATTATGAAAAAATACATTTTAAAATGATAAAGTTGATGAAATAAGCCATGAATGAGAATTGGTGTTGCTTGTATGACCACTAATGAAAACAACATTAAAGCTGTCATCACTACCACTACTGCTGCCTGCTGCTACAGTACTGCTATTGGTACTAATACTTCTGCTGCTTTCAAGGGGGGAATTGAGTCTTGAAGGCACTGTTCACTGACCTATCTGAGGTCCTATGCCCTATTCACTGATCTATATCTCTGGGATCCAATGCCCTATTCAATAACCTATCTCTGAGGTCATATGCCCTATTCTCTGAGGTCCTATGCCCTATTCACTGAGGTCATATGACCTATGCTTTTATACTTGTTTCAGCCATTTCATAAGTTGTCTCTATTTTGCTGGGCTCCCTCTTCTGCTATATTCAAGTCCAATGGGACAGAGAACATCCAGGTCACATAAAAGATGATGCCTACCACCAGGTATTAAAGCGAGACAAGGTCCTCATTTTCTGCTTACGCACTGGTCACAATAGGTTGAGGTAGCATCTATATCACAAGGACAGGGTTGGTCTAATAGATCTCTGCTCCTGTAGCACCAGCCTCATGACAGCTGAAAAATATGCTCCAGCCCTGCCCAACTTACAGCAGTGACAGGAATGAGATATGGCAACAACCCATGAAAAACTGTTTGGAGATTCAGGAACCTTGAGCTGACTTTTGCCTTTATCCTTATATGACCACCAGCTATGCACAATGCTACAATATATGTATGTGGAAGTGAACTTATGTCTGTGAGGCTAATTACATCCTCACTACTCTTGAAATCATTCACACACTTCCAGGAATTCGCTCTGTGGTGAAATGAGTTGAAAACCTAGCATTGCACACTAAGCTTGGAGAAGTCACTTGAACCCCAGGCGAAATTCGTTGACTGCATGCAGAAGGATCTAACTGTGGATCCAGTGATAGGCAGGGGAAGCTGAGAAGTGGCTCTGTGCAGAATGTGACAATTCCTTGGGAGAGCCCAGAACCAGAGTACAGTATTTTAGCTCTGCATAGTTGGAGAGCCCCCTTGGATGGCGGGGAATGCACAGTATGTCACGCACTTCTTACTCCTAGCTTGGGACCAGATGTGACGATCCTTTAAATGCAAGCCAAGCCGGAGAAACTGGAGCTCGTGACTTCAGCTCAACATGTTTCGGAATAGCAGAAAAGACACAGGAAAAGCCTAGATCTACAGTGTAGATAATATCAACTTGGTATTGGCTGCTAAAGAGCGAGAAGCTCAGCAGCCCTTGTTAAACAACAACAATTAGAGTAAATGTAGAAGTCTGAGGGCGAAAGAGGATGAAGAAGGAAGAAGAAGATATGACCTATGCACTGAGCCACCTCTAAGATCATATCCTACAATTGTATGATATTTATATATTTTTTTTCTCGAGCCGTAAAACCATACACGATAATCATACAACACAATAGGCTAATCATTACCCCCTATTACTGCGTCTCTGAATTATTTTTAAGGCCGTTTCGAACGCACGTCCCACCGTTTTCATTTCAACCACTATTCCAATGCCGCTGCCGTATATATAGGCCTAATCTTATTATTATGCTCACTATTTTTATATCTCTATGTCGGAAACTCACCTTGCCTTCATATAAGACGCTTAACTTTCTCCTTGGCGAAACATGGGGCACACAACAAAGTCCAAGAATAATGCCGTAGTATTGTGTATATTTTTTTAGAAACACCAGAAAGTGTATAAGCCTACGCAATCAATACTCCAAAATAATCAACCGCATATGCAATGTTCCTTAGATTGTCATAGGTCACAGTGAAATATGGGAGCGAGAGTAAATTTTATA